>JAFFSR010000055.1:0-270576 GCA_017163975.1 Anastatus disparis | reverse complement strand
TTTCATTATCATGTAATGGAAAATGTTACTCTAGTTCAATAAATAAATAAATAATATAAGCACACAAAAATTACGATCTTTTTTATGTAAATAATAACACGTGTAAGAATTAAAATTATTTATGTCAATTATAAAATATATTGTATACGTAAAAGGAAGTATGTGAGTAAATTTACGGAACCTTTAAATTTGTTCTTTCTCTATAAATATTATTTCTAATTATTAACTATTATAATTTTTATATTTACTCTGTACAATAATATATGTTTCAACGATTAATTATACTTTTAATAATACTATTCCTAGCATTACTTACTGAGTTGAGATAAGTTTTATCATGAAATCATAGAGTAAAGTGCGACTAGCAGTGTCATTTTTGTAAATGAGCATATATTTCATATTATAACTTTGTTAGCGTTGAATGAAATCATTGAAAATTTTTTTTTCTGCCATTCCAACCTAAAATCGCAATTTCGTTTCTCTTTTTGGCTGTCACGGCAAAAATGCAGTTTACAGTTGGTATGAAAAGTTTTTTACGAAAGTCTTTAAGACCCTCGCCTTCGACTCGGGCCACAGACTTCTAGTTTCGTAAATGAAGCCTTTTCATATCCGAAACATAATGTACTACTTTTTGTGAGGATTTTTCTTAATTCTGAACTATATATAACAAATATGCTGGATCTTGAAATCACGTAACTCGTTTTTACATTATTTAAAATTTTTAATGTTTTCTAACCGTTCAGCAAATCAAACATCTCATTTTTATGGTTATATTTACGCTGTGCTTAAAAATGAAAAAAATTTCTAATATTACATCTTTGTACAAATAAAAATAACGAAGTTACCATTATACTTATTTTAATTAATATCTGTGTGACTGAATATAAAAATTATCGTTTTTGTAAAGGCACAGTTCTGAACTAAATTCTAAACTTATAAAATATTGTGTTATCGATTTGTGACAGCATCAAAACTATTCTGCGAGTTCGCTCATTCTATACTTTCATTTAAATTCAATTAAAACGCAATGTTTATAATCATAAATTTTTTTCTTTTTGTTTATTTACTCAAACATACTTTTTATATTTACTCCTTTGAAATTATGCGTTTCATAAAAATGCATCTAGTAGTGTCATTATAATTTATTAAGACTAAATAAAGGTAAAAATGTGTTGTAGATAAAAATGCTCATCTTTTGAAAAATTGGATTTAATCAGAATCTAAAGATTACGTGCATTTACTCATATTGCTAAGTATCTGTACTTACCATAATAATCATCTTCTTCAAAATTGTTGAGAAAACTTCTGAAATTTCTTGTATAAGATAGATTGGGATTTCATACAATCATTTTGATGAGCTCGAGCTCTCACCCATTTCCCCTTCCGCTATATTTTCTTTTCTCTCCCTCTTATCTAGAAAAAAATATTCATTAATTTAATGATCTATCAATCCATTTCTATTTCTTCGTGTCTCTCTCTCTTTCTCTCTTTTTAGAAATTAGTAATATAGGTACAAGAAAAAATTAATTTTATTCATAAATCTCTTTATCTGTAATTAGCAATTTAAGAACACTGACTACATTGTTTTAAATACACTGTTAAAAATGTTGTGTAATTTGGAAATTTTGTTTTCTGCAAAAATTGTAGTGTAAAATTTTACGCTTATGTTTGTAAAATGGACATACAATTTTTGTAACTTTTGTGTACTTTTTGAAATCAACACGAAAATTGTAGTAAAATTAACATACAGAGTGTATTTGCTATCTAAATATTATTGAAATTTGTCTTTTTGAACAATAATAAATTTGTAAAATTACACTTTTTATTATTCAAAAAATTTTTGTCTAATTTTTACTTATAAATTTATAAACATTATTTGTAAATTTCAACACAACAATATTTGTGTTTAATTTGTAACATTAATGAGTGTTGAAATTATTAAAAATTGTTTACAGTGTAGTCAAATAATTGGTATAAAGCAATAAGTTACAAGGACAGAGAGAAAGATTCATAGAAAATATTTTTGATTATAGGTATATTTACAAATTTGAGAGAAAGACAGGAAATGGAAAACAGTGAATCATTTAATAATATTATGAATATTATTTTTTCTTTTATTATTAATTTAACAGAAAAAGGAAGGTGTGAAAGAGAGAGATGAAGAATTAATTTTATTGACCGAATTCTTTCTCTTATTCTCTAATTTCAATCTCATTAAAATGAGAGAATAAGAGAAATTTTGATTTATTTTTAATTTTTATGATTCAAAGCCTCATCAAATTGTAAGAAATAATAAATTGAAAGTAATCCAAAAATACTCTTTGTTCATTTATCCTATAAAAAAAGTCACGTCTGGATGTTGTTAGGTCAAGATAAACTTTTTACGATCGCTTTACATTGTGCATGTGTGTAACGCTTAATTTAAATAGTCTGATTTTTTTTTAATGAAATAATATTTATTAAAGTTTGGAATATACAAATTCATGCCTATTCTTGATTATGTAACTGTATGTATACAAAACCTTGAGATATGTGCGCTTTTCCTTTGAGTTATAAACATATCCCGGACATTTGAAAACATTATGATTATTAAGTTCTCAATTATTCAATTTAAATATTATTTAATTTATTGAAAGTAAATAAATACTAGATATTTTGTAAAAATAAGTTTCATTAAAATAAAAATAAGCTGTGTAATGAAACGACGAAATTAAAGCGCGTTGATCGCGAAGGTTTACTCTGATATTTTAAACATATAATCAAAATAGATTCATTTTCCAATTAAATTTACGCAATGCTATTAAATTGATTTTATTAAATCTTTCTCTTGCGTATAAGAATGTAGAAACAATAAATGAAAATTATAAATTTGTTTAACTAATAAGTAATTACTTATAAATACCTTTATTTTTTTCCATTTCTCAAGTAGCTCTGTTGCTAATTTTGTAACTTTCTCGTCAACAGTTTCATCACTATCTTTCTAAAAATAAAAAAATTATATAATTTAAAAAACCATTCAGTTGTTGATTGTCTCATTCGGTTTAAAGAATTACCTTTTCAGATGAATCTGACATTGCTGTTACCCTGTAATCAGAAACAGCACTATTAATGATTTCAATAAATATTGATGATGATAAATAATAATATCATACTCTAATAAAGGCGATATTAATAATAATGATTATAATAATACGATTAATAATGATAATAACAATCTAATTATTTCTATATCATAAATAATAACCGTAGGGTTCGATCATACCAGTTTCTCAATAGTCCACTTGTCTCTCAGAAGAAAAAAAAATTAAAAAAAAAAAACATTTTAAAAACACGCTTTTTAAGAATCACAAATGGAAAAAAAGCGTGTAAAAATACACTAAAAGTATTAAATAAATTAATTAACTTTCTTGAAATTACTTTTACATAGTTCATTCCGATGATTAAAATAAAATTTGACAACGAAAATTTTCCTTTAATCATCGCAATGAAATATATAAAAAGTAATTTCAAGAAAAGTAAATTAATTTATTTAATACTTTAGGTATTTTTACTCCTTTTTTCCATTTGTGATTCGTGGAAAGTGTTTTTAAAATGTTTTTTAAAATTTTATTTTCTATTTTTTAGTTAAAATTGAATTTTCTATGAGTAATTTTTTTTTTTAAAGCTTGTGTTAAATATTTTTTATTAAAAAATGCATTTTCTACAACTATTAACTCAACAACATTTTAACAACTCGCCTCTACCCAGCGAAAGCCTCCCCATTTGTACTTCCTTGGAGATGACTTGCTTTACCGTCATCGCTGACATGGACAACAGATTATTGTATTGTCATCGGAGACCAAGGTCTGTGCCAAATTTCATAAATTTCCATCGACAAAAAGTGCCTCAAATCGAGCGTGTAAGATTTGATTACAGACAGACAGACGTGGAAGCAAGCTCAAGAAAAGCGTGTAAGAAAAGGTTAACTGCTTTCATATGAAGGTTATCAGATCGATTTTGAAACATGTCATAAATTAGTATTTATAGACTCCTAATATTGAAAGAAAGTGGTTCTGTGTAATGTTAAGATTAATTCATAAAATTATAGTTTATGAACTATTCATATCGTGTCACCTGGACTATTATATGTTCAATTAATATTACATATTTAAAAAAAAAATTATTAAAACATGTCAAAACAAATTTTAAAGTTTTATTTCGATAACATTAAAACTAAAGTAACAGTTTATTCCTTAAGGAAATTTATTTATGTTACTAGAGTCGAGTTTTACTTTGATGGACTGAGCTTTTAAAATTATATTCTTTACTATATTTGTACAGAAATTATTAATAATGACTTTTTTTCTAAATGTTACTATTTACACAAAGTAATTATAGTTATAATTGTTACAACGAAATTCTATCACATATTACATATCACACACGTATCTGTATAGCCATATTGGTCATAGTGACTTCGACGTTTAGGGCGATATTAAATCGGAATATTGACTATTCACGTTTTTGATCGATAATGTTACAATCACAATTTTGTATATAAGTTTTTAAGGTAGTTCAATACTCCAAACACCATAAAAATTCATTGTCTTACAAATTATTTCAAATTCTTATCAATATTGAAAAATATCATAAATGAGGCAGTACAAATTTCAAAACAATTTACTGTTTCGAAATTGAGATACAGAACTTTAAAATTACAATTTTTAACAAATCCACGTTTCAATTGCAATTTTTAAATGTCTATATCTCAATTTAGAAACGGAAAATCATTTAGAAATTTCTACCACTTATTTCTGATGTTTTTAAATTGTGATAATTTTAAAGCATTTTTAAGACAATGAATTTTATGATATAACTGGGTAATAACTACCTGAAGTACAAGTTTATTTTGCCAAAAGAACGACTCGACAATTCATTAATATTATGATTAAAGTAAGCTATTAACTCATACAAACAATTTTGTTTTACCGCGGATAACTATTTCAATATTTTCTAACTTTTTATTATCGAAAGCATGATAAAAAAAAACATTGAAGTCGTTGTTTTGGCAAACTAAACAGTTTATAATTGGATGGGAGAAATAAATGATGAAACCCTTCATTTTCAATCAAGGGTGGCTTTTTAGTATACACTTTCATTCGAAATGTATACCATAATAAAAGCCTGATTAATCATTTAACGTTTCCATTAAATGTGGTTTTATAATAAAACTTTATAAAGAGTTTACTGTATCCAAAGCCTAATAAATCAATTAACGTTTCCATTAAATGTGGCTTTATAATAAACACTTTTTCGCCATATCCTGCCTGAAACTACGACTTTCGTTCCGGCGCCGAAAAACAAAAGTCATAGTTTCGGCCGGGTATAGCGAAAAATAGTACACTCCACGGGAGGTTAAATGGCAACCCCAATACTTTACCTCCCTTAGTGTGTAATATAATATTATTTAAAATGTTTATTATATTACAAGCCTAGCAAATCACTTTACGTTTCCGCTAAGTGTGGCCTTGTTGTGAACACTTGTATTAAAGACGTACACAATATTAAAAGCCTAATTGATCACTTAATATTTCCATTAAGTGTCATTATTTAGTAAACAAAATATTTTTGTTTACTGGAACATCAGTATCGTTAAACTTGCTTTTATAATCTAAGTATAGTTTCGAGATAATATGTTCTATGTCTACTCGAAAAGTTTGTTCTGCTTAGCATTTTAATAAAATATGACTTCAAGCTAGCAAAACTTTTGATGCTTTCCGACACAAAAGCATAATTCAAACTTGTTGATGTTGTATCGTTCTAAACACCGTTCATGAGCAAGTCGTAGACATTGCCGGCACGTTACTGATCTAGTTACTTTGTTACTAAAACACAGTAGACAAATGTCTTTCATGCATACTGATTTTTTCAACAGTAATTTTGCAACGTAAGTTCGGTATTTCATTGGATCAAAATTCAAATGAAAAGGTACGTTGCGACCTATGCAATCCATGTAATACATGACAAAAAGGCCACAATTAAATGCATCCATTTGTATTGGGCGTTCCGTTCTGTATTCTGCATTAATCCAATCATTAGCAATATTTAATGAATTTCTTTTTATTGTAGAAGACACTTCACAATATTTTTGGAAATTTGAAAAGGATTGGTTTCTCCTCTCATTAAAAAATTCTTCGTATTGCAGAGAATCTTCGTCCACAAAGCGTGGATCTAAATGATAAGTTTTTCTTTTATCAATATCGATAACAAATAAGCACCAGTGTTCTTCTTGCACATATGGTACAAGAATTTTTCCTTTTATGTGTGCTTTTATGTTATACATAATCCAATCTTTAGATGGAGTACTCTCTTTAAATGAGACTAAAAGAAGTGTGGATACTTGAGTTGGAATGCTGGAAATATTATGCCATTTATGTTCTCTTATAGCACAAAAAGAATCAATAACATCTCCATCAATATATCCTTCCCTTCCAACTCCAAAAAGAGTTTGATACTCTTTACTGAAAAGGTTAAATTTATGATTTTTCGGATAAAGTGTAACATACTGCAAATTGTTGTCATACATTCGTTGATCACGTATCGGATGATCAAACCTACCTTTATATCTGCCGATTGTAAATTCAATGGAGGAATACTTGTAAAATTCAATGTTTTTTACAAGTCCATTTTTCATAATATTTGAACGGATCTGACAATCATTCATGATATCCACTCTGTCATTTTCAGAGTTAATCTTAACATTTTCTCTATCAATCTGAAATATTTTGTCAGGATTATTCAAATTATAATCAGTAACAAAGTCACGTTCGTTTTCATCGACATTATCGTCAATTGACAATATTTCTTTTTTACGTTTTTTGTTGGATTTATTGGTATCTTTTATTTCCAACTTCATTATTTTTTTTGTGGTACATCAGTACTTTCGATATCATGTATATGGTCGAAAATATACTTATTTCTTTTTCCATATCGTATAGCTGATAAGCATCGAAATTATCATCTGAATATTTTGCGCGATAGTAAACTTCTTCCTCTGCAGCTTTAGATATTATTTCTTCAGTAATTTCAATGTTTCCATAATATACTGCACTGTCAGAGGTTTTATCATACGATTTAATGATTTGCGAGTTTTTAGTTGAGTTTGGAAAATTCAGTGCCTCGATCATTGCATCTGCAGGAGTAAATTTCAAAATACCTCCTTCATCTTTCACTAACTGAGCAGTAAGCAAAATATAACGCATAGATGAAAAAGACAAGCGGTTTCTAACTTTGGTTTTCTCCAGGTTGTACTTGCTCCATATGCGTTCAGGTTCTGCGTTAGCATTAGGAATACACAATACTTGTAAAAGCAAGTAAAGATATATTTTCAAATAAGGATATTCCTTGTTCATTTTTAAATTTTTAATCAATGCCCAGAAAATATCCACATTTTTTTCATTTAAAATGCTTTGCGGAAAATTGTATTTTATCAACACTTGCCATTCATTGTTTATTAGCGTTATTTTATTCTCATCTTCAAACATTACAGGATAAGCTGAAAATACCTCATTTACAGTAGAATGCGATGCATGAAAAGATTTACTAACGCATTCTTCTGATGGAAATATTGTGATAGCAACTGCTTTCTGAAAACTGCAACGCTGCTTCAGCTTTTTACAAGCTTCTACAAAAAATGTTTCACACATTAGACGAAATTCTTTTTCATCGTCATTATCAATGTCCAACCTTTTTTGCAGCAAAAAATGCTTTGCATTATTTCCAATATCTATGTCAAGCAAATCCTTAAATTTACTTTGATTGCATGGATCAATATTTTCAAAAGGAGTATTGTCGACATAATCATTGCACATGTACATCTTTAACAAATCAATATATAACTCTCTCATGAGGTCATACACTTCGGAACAATAGGTTTGCGGTTTTGTAATAACTCATTGATGCGAACAAATTTACATAAGACTGTTTCTAAGAATATATGATATAACTGCATCATAGGGTCTTTCAGGTACTCTAAAATTTGTTCGCACGATTTTTCTGAAGCGCTTATCTGACTTGAAGTTTTAGTTTTCTGTGAACACTCATATTCAAAGAAAATAATCAATGCACTCCATCTGCGAAGGATTCTACGTATACATTGGTAATACACAAGCCACCTGGTATGGATGGGTCTCAACAGAATTAATGGATTAAGTTGCAATTTTTCTTGCAGAACTTTAAACATATGCATTTTTTAGAACTGTTGGACATATAATTATATAGTGTTGAGGCAAAACCTTCACAGGGCAATAAATTTGTAGCATTTTGAGCACATAAATGTTCTATGTGACAGGAACATTTAATGATCTCAATTTGCGGGTGTGCTTCTTTCAGTTTCGTTGCTACTGAATTAGCAGTACCCACCATTACACTGCAGGTATCTGAACAGCATGCAATAACATTAGTTATTGGTATGTCCCAATTTTCAAATGATAAAATGATATGATTGAACATTGTTTCTGCATTTGCTGATGCATGTTCATCGTCATCACCAAGTACATTCACCAAATCCCAAAGAGATTCACGAATTTCATTTCGTTCTTCATCAAAATAACGAACGACAATGCACATACATTGATTCACGCTTATATCAGTGGCTTCATCAATTTCAATCGAAAATTTATTTTTTTAAGATTTTTGATAAACGTTCTTGATGAGCTGGTGCAAGGACATTCTCAATTATTGCTCGGATTTTTTTCTGTCCATAGAAATATTTTTAAAAAGTTTAGAATCATGTACAAGATCCTTATAAAACAAAAGTTCCTTTTCTGTAAACAAAAAGAACTATTACTCTCAGTCATGAAAGCTGCTATTTTAATCATTGCTGCAGCAATCGCTGGTTCAAATCTTCCTGGTTTCTCTATTTTTTTAGTATTTACCTTGTGCTTTGTAGTTTTTATGTGCTCATCCACTGTGGATCTTTTAGCATTTACAGAACTATTACAAGCAATACAAAGCACTTTCTTTAAACCTTTTTGTAATTAAACCAGCGTGTATAATTTTCAGAGTTCAACCAGCTAGAAGGTTCTGTACTTTCAGATTCATTATCTGATTGTACTGTAGACTCTGATTTTATGATGTCCTCGTTAGGGTCTATCTCAAGAGACTCTTGTGAACACATTTCATTATTTGGAACACAATCTTTCAAGGAGGCTATTTTCACATTTTCATTTCGTTGCTTATCATTACTCATTTTCTTTACTTTATCACAATGAAGTTTCGATCGTGAATGTTTTTGTAATGATGTTTTTGTCGGATAAATAGATTTTTGACATAACACGCAAAAAGCCCTCCTATTTTCGTCTTCTATAACCCACCCCAAAAATTCAGGTATTTTCCCCAAAGTTTTGAATAATACCTAGTCATACTTCTAGCTTTATTTATAATCTAAAATAATCATGAAATCAAATGAAATTTTAGTAATTTAGTATTACTCAAATTGGTATCAGTCGAATCTAAAAAAAAAAGCGATAGTTACATAACAGTTTTTACCAAAACATTTTTACTAACTAGGAGAGTGTTACACCTCCGGATCACTGATTTTGCTCAAACTTCAGGATAAGTTTTCAGATGATAAAATATGGAAAAAGCTAAAGTTATAGTCATAAATACTCAATATTTCCCTAGTTACAGGCAATTAAAGAAAATCACTAAAAAAAGTTACTAGATTTTTAAACGCATATAGTTCTTTAGCATTGATAGCTACAAGCTTGAAACTTTTTTAAATTAAATCTGAGCTCAAATCCTTTCGAAACAGTAGTTACAGCATATCAAAATATTATTTTTCACGAAGTTAGAGCGTAATAAAGTTAGACCTAATTTCAGCTTTTATTATTAATTAATGTTTTTAAAAGAAAAATCAGGTCCAATGTTTATCACGTTCTAACTTTGGGAAAAAAATAATATTTTTAGATGCTATAACTACTAATTCGAAAGGATTTGAGACTCAGATTTAATTTAAAAAAAGTTTCAAGCTTGTAATATCAATGCTAAAGAACTATATGCGTTTAAAAATCTAGTAACTTTTAGTGATTTTCTTTAATTGCCTGTAACTAGGGAAATATTGAGTATTTATGACTATAACTTTCTCTTTTTCATATTTTATCATCTGAAAACTTATCCCGAAGTTTGAGCAAAATCCGTGATCGGAGGTGTGACACTCTCTCTAGTAAGTTAAGAGGAGACCGGATTTGCTATCCTTATAATTGAGTTTTTTGTTATTTACTCAAGTATTAATAGTTGTATCTTTAAATTTAGAGTTCACGGAAAAACTAGCACACCTGTATTTGTTATGTCACGTATCATCATGAACGTGTTAAAAAAATACATCGCTGAGCGTTGTGCTTTTCACAGCGTTTGGCGATGTATGTCATTTCGATGCGATATGTTTGTCATTTATCGTACTATGTATTGCTGCTATCCATAAAAAATTAGTTATAGGTTATGCATATGCATTTATACTTAAAAATATGAAGCAAATATTCAAAATTTCATTCTTTCAATTTTCATACACAGGAAAACTTAATTTTTCTGCACAAAAAATCCCTTGCGTTATTCAATTTGTATTTTTAACAAAACAGCCAACATATTTATAATATCAGGTAAGTTGGTAAGAAAAATCATTGCTATTATGGTGTCGTTCACTGCTAAAACCTGTGACGAACATTACATATAGCGGTGCGTCAGTCTTTCCGTGTTGAGCGCAATAGATATTATCAATATTTATACACAAGGAAAAAAAATGTGGCAGTCGTAGAACTGGCCGACAAAAAAACTATGCTTCCATTATATGCATAGAACTAGGGAGAGTGGCACTTACAAAAATTATAATTATTTTATTAGAATTATTTATTTTTAACTTGATTTATTATTAATTAAAAATTAATAATACTCTAATAATAAAAATACTTAATAATAGTAATATACACTATGGAAAAATCAACATTTAGGTACACGTGATTAAGATTGTAAACAACGTGCAGGAGAAAAGAGAAAAAAATATTGATATATTTATATATATATATATATATATATATATATATATATATATATATATATATATATCAATCGTATAAAAAAGCTTTCATCATAAAAACCTTAATTCTAAAATTTTATAGATTTGAAAAAAAATCATTCCAGTATGGCTATAATTGATGATGGTACCGATATTTTGGATACTAATATTAGTGTTATTTTTTTAAATGCCTGGCATATTCATTTTCAATGATTAGAACCGAGTTTTTCAGTGACACCACTCGAATTTTGACTAGTATAACTAGCATCATTATTTCTCAAGATACGTGCGATTATTTTATGTGTCACAGAGACAGTTTCTCGGATGCTTATTGAATATTAGATGCCTTTTCTTGTAAATGTTGTTTCGTATAGTGTTTTGGCAAATTCTTTAAGTTGTCCGCACTCAAGTTAAATTATAAAAATTTTCTTATTGTAATGAAAGAACCCGATTTAAGAGGAGGTCGTATAGCTCTGTCCTTGTCTAATCTAAATTTTTGTTATAATTACTAAACTAAATATTTTTGTACCAAAGTAAGGGCAGAGCCCAATAGATTTAAGGACATTCTATTCTATGAAAAAATATAAATTTTCAATAGTTTTCGAGTGAAGTCTTAAACGGAAAAGAGTTGAAGACTTCAATAAAATTTAACTTTCTTTCTGTTTCAGACCTCACTTGAAAACTAATGAAAATTTTATATTTTTTTATAGAATAGAATCATTTGCTTGTCCTTGAATCTATTGGGCTCTGCCCTTACTTTTGTACAAAAAATATTTAATTTCGAAATAATAACTAATATTTAGATTTGACAGGGTAGAGATATACGGCCTCCTCTTAACGTACCGTTTACTCGTTAACTTGGAATTAAAATATTATTGCATTATTTCCGAAGGTAGCGAGCTCCGACATGCCCTTGAGGATTATAATTTTACAGGAAAGAATATAAAAATAAAAACCTGCTAATACGTAATTCATTAACTGTAAGTGATTTTATTTCTCAGTATATGAGTTAAAAAAAGTTTATCATAGCAGCAATAAAAATATTAAATTTAAAAGAATTACATAATTTCAAAAATTTTATTGGGATCTTATCAGTAAAATAGCATTTATGCTTATAAATTGATTTAAAATTTTATTTAAAAAAATTCCATAATTTTATATTGAAAAATATATTTCCATATTAAATTTAGCAACTTTTATTACTATTTCTTATATATTATTATCTAAATTTTATATATTATTATTATTTAATATATAAAATTTAGCAACTTTTATTACTATTTCTTTTTATTTTTATCTTGTATCAGTACTAATCGCGCTTTCGGGTCTTTACCTAATGTTACGATTTTACGATTAGACTGGAAAACAAATTTATAAAAACGAACATTCTTATATTAAATTGAATATATAATATAAATTATGCATATTATGTTTTTAGATATAAGTCTATTTTTTATATCAAGTATAAAATCAAACAAAAAATAATATTAACATATTTCAAGTTTAAATGTACTTATATATTTGTTTGTTCACTTGCTGTTTTAAGACAATCAACACTCTCCAAATTTTTATTATCATTTATTATAAAATATTAGACCTGAATCATTGTTGTTATTTTAAATATTATTCAACATTCTAATGATTATAAATTTTTAAATTTTTAACAAAGAATTTATTAAAATAAATTTTCAAAGTTCTATTAATTATATAGTATGAAATAAAAATTGAAGCTAAGCACGATCAGCTGTCAATATTATATTTACATATTTACAAATATAACATTGTAGATGTGTGCGTTGCTAATGGATACGTATACCACACATATACGTCAGTCGTTTGGTTGTGTTAGAGCGTGATTTTCGTGGCGGATACCTCACATAAAGCATAGCTTCAAAAATATTGCATTGTTTTTGAGAAAAGTTAAGAACGCGAAAATATTAATAACATAATCTTTTACTTCGGCGTTCCTTACTTTTCTCAAAAACAATGCAACAACCCTTCCCGTCCTTGTGTATAATCATTAATAATAATAATGTCTATTGCGCTCTACTCTAAATTTTAAAATATAACTATTAATATTTGGGTAAATAACGAAAAACTGTATTAGACAAGGGCAGCGAATCCGGCCTGTTGTTAATATAAAAGAAAAGTTTATTTATAACGGAATCTTAGGGTTAATTTTTTTAAGGCAAGAATATACACTAAGGTAACCAGTAAAGTATTCATCCCGCCTTTTTCATCAAAATGTTAAAATAAATTTATTCTCGTTAAAACGTAGTACCTATTTTTTACACTTATATTTTACTTTAAAAGGTAGGCACCAGCTTGAAAATTATATTTTTGGAAGTAAAATAAAATAAATAATTTGCTTACTGAAATACTCTATTATGTAACAAGTGCACGAAACATGTGTGAAGCGCATCGTGTTACGCATATTATTTAACGTGCCGTGTGCGAAACACAGACAAATAAAACGACATTTTTATTGTTGAGAGAAGCTACGAGCTTGTTACCTACGCTTCGCTCAGTTGACAATAAAACGAGTAAATAATACAATATAAAGAATAAATTCATTACATGTATTAAATTATTTGATATTTATAATCATAAATTATTTATAATGATAAATATAAGTTAATTAAAGAATTCATTAATTAAAAAATTATTAAAAAATTATGAAAATTATACAATTTATATAATTAGCTTTTATTATTAAATCATTATGTTTTGCATTTTCTGATTTTATTATTATTTTCTAAGGTAATATTACCTTAGAAAATAAGTGCCTGGATACCGTAAGAATGGTACATCCCAATAACTGGACACGGGTTAAATCGCGATTTTACCCGTGTCCAGTTATTGGGTGATACCATTCTTAAGGTATTCAGACACTGGGACAGTTACCTTAACTTGTAAAAATAATTTATTTAAAAATCACTGCTAAATTTAAAAAAAAGTTTTGGTTAGTTCTTTCGCGTTTATATATAAGGAGAGAGCACATATGAGCCAAAAAAAAGCGTCGAGCTTTCGCCATCACTTAATGTGAAATGAGGAAAAAAAATAGATATGAAATATTTCACGAGTAAAAGAGGCAGATGCACTACAGTACGCGAAAAAGTTATCGCGCACTGCAGTGTGTAAAAGGATTACTTCGCACTATGAAGATATGTACAAAAAACTGGGTTTCACTTTTGCGGAATGTTAAAAATGTATTTCTTTTTATCTAAAAAAAGTATAGACATATTTTATAGTTTTTTCGTGAAAAAGCAATAACATTACTGCAATTGAGACTATCTATAAATAATTTTCGAAAATTCTTTGATATGAAAAAAATTTGGTTTCCTATCAATTACATTAAATTCATAGCTTTTATCTACACTTCCTAAATATTAAAAGTAAAACGGAATCATTCATATGAATACTTTCCTCATCACTTTGCTGTATAATATAGTGCATATTATTTACACAAAAGCATAATAATATACGCTCGGTGTATACAATGCACGAAATAAACGTGACATATCAATGCCAACTTTTTTAGTACCCTCGCTTAATTTGCACTGCTATAGGATTAATTATTATAACCTGAAGAAATGACAAGTCACAAAACTGAAAGAATCTTAATATAACATAACAATCGCATTTTTTTAATTCTATAGCGACAAAAAAATATACGAGACGTAAACACTATATTTAATGAAATATTATCAAAAAAGCACTATAAATTTTTAATACAACGTGAAACCATAATACATAATGTAAGGAGATGATTTTCGTCAAATTGTTCCTATTATGAAAATTAGTTTATAAAACATAACTATATAAAATAGTTTATAATATACTTATTTATGACCTTTATTTAAAATATGAACATTCTAGAAAGCAATTGATTTTAATAATAAATCATTTCATTTTTTATTATTTAAAAGAGAAGAAAGTACAGTTATCGTTAAATAATGTTTTATGATTCTTTTGATATGCTCCAATAGAAACAAAGAAAACAACAGAATAGTCCGATAAAAGTCTAGGACTTTAAAACATTCGGAAAAAATCATTTAACAGTAAGTATACAATGAAACTATAAAAGTATCTGACAAATGAAAAAATAATAATGTTTATTGGCAAATGTATTATAATAACAATAAACAGGAAATTGTAAATTACCAAAGATTAGTAATGAGCCTGAAGTTTCGGACGTCCAGACCGGACACTATTTTAATATCAATTTATTTTATTTAATCCACTTCGAAATTGTTTAATTACCATTATAAACAGCAAATATGATCATAAAAATTTTTAAAGCTTCTTCATATCACCGGAAGGTCATTAGATAGACCTTCATCTAGTAAAACCATGAAATATGTATCTGAAGTTTCCAACAACATGTACACTCCCCTACACATGTTTTGGCATCCCAAGATAAAAATTTGTCAACACCTACAGTTTTATAACTCCATAACCAATAGTCGTAGAGTAAAAATTCAAACGCGATCTTAAAGTTTAGATAAAAACCTTCTAAAAACCATTTTTTGAATCTTCATCAAAACCCACAAACTGACTCCTTGAACAATGTTATAAAAAAGAAAAAAAAAAATCAAAAAATTTTTGCCATACTTGAACTATATTAATTTTTTGTAGGATTGTCGTAGAGTAAAAGACCAAAGTTGGTTTGAAAGAGTATTTATTCAGCTTTAAAATGAGATATGTAACATTAAATTTGGTCCATTCAAACCATTGGGACTTATTTTCGTAAAAAAAAAGACATTTATTTTTAATGCGTATATTTTAAAAGTAAGCAGCCTAGAACAAAAGTGTAAATAGAAAAAAGGTGTATTTTTAGCACAGAATATAGATGTATAGTTTAGAAATGATTCAAGAAAAAACAATTTTTTTTCTTCACTTTTTCATGACGTTAAAATTAAAATTTTCAACATTATGGAATAGGGAAAAAAAAGTTTTTTCTCTAATTATTTCTAAACTGTACATCTATATTCTGTGCTCAAAATACACCTTTTTCTATTTACAATTTCGTTCTAGGCTGCTTAGTTTCGTAAAAATACGCATTAAAAAAATTTTACTTTTTTCGCAAAAATCAGTCCTTAGTGGTTTCAATGGACCAAATTTAATGTTACATATCGCATTTTAAAGCTGAATAAATACTCTTTCAAACAAACTTTGGTCTTTTATTTTACGATAATCTTACAAAAAATTAGTGCAGTTGGAAGTATGGCAAAATTTTTTTTTCTTTTTTTTCTTTTTAAAACATTATTGAAGGAGTCAGTTTCTGGAGTTTTAAAAATAAAAATAACGGGTTTTGAAGGTTTTTATCTGAACTTTAAGATCGCGTTAGAATTTGTACTCTACGACTATTGGTTATGGAGTTATAAAACTTTTGAGTGTTGACAAATTTTTTTCTTGGGATGGCAAAAAATGTGTAGAAAGTGTAAATTCCACTTTTTCTAAATTCCTAAATTGTGAATTTAGATTATTAAGAATGATTAAAAAAAGCGATTGAACAATAAAAATGACTGTTGAAACAATTAAATACCAAATTCTAACGTTTAAATATATTTATTATATACATCAAGAAATTCGTCATCCGGTTTATTATGTAGTTTGTACGAAATACATTAGGCTTTTTTCTCGATGCTAGAATACAAATAAAATATAATAATACATATAACAGAAACACAAAATGTCAATAGACAATCAGGAAACAAACCCAAGAGCTATATATTACCGTACCATCTATACATTCAATTACATACAAATTTAGTTGTTTTGATTAGTTCATTAGTCTTTTTTTTTGGGTGTTAAAATTAAGGTTACCATAAAAAATAACTAAAAAAAAATCATCATGGGAATAAAAAGTGAGGAACCAAACATAATACATGAAAACTACCGTAAAATTCATAAGTTCGAACATTGAAAAATTCCAGCAGCTCTAATTGGTGGATTAGCCTTTTTTTCTCGATGCTGTAAAAAAAATTAACCATATAATATCCACAATTTTTATTTCTATGATAATTTTATCTCAGTTGGATTTTATTGCATCTTTCATTTTAACGCCCAGAAAAAAAAGGCTAATCGACTAATCAAAGCGTCTGGGATTTTTTAAATTCAGAAATTAGAGATTTTACGAGAATACTTAGCGATTAGGTTAGGTTGCTCGTTCTTTATTTTCAAGCTAATTTTTTTAAAGATGTATTATATTGTTACTTTTCTTACGACATCGAGAAAAAAAGGATAATCCACGAATCAGAGCCGCTGCAATTTTTGAAAGTACGAATTTATGGATTGGCCAGAGATCAATGAGCTCTTTCGACAACGACTAGAAAAAATTCTTTATAAATGCTAATATAAAAAAAATTGTGATATGACTGGAAATCATTCGAATTCCTTTATTAATATTTTATTGATAAATAAAAAAGCCTGGACCCATTTAAATACCGGAACCATTTCAAAATGGCTCGGGATCAATGGGCTCTTTAAATGACATCCATACAAAATGTATTCTACAAGCTAATAGAAAATAATATTACCAATATAACCAACTAGAAATCGTTGGAACTCCTTTGTTAATATTTAATTAATAATTAAAAAAGGCCTGGGCCCATCGGACCCAGGCCATTTTGAAAAGGTTCCGGTATTTCAATGGGCCCAAGTATTTTTTTAATAATTAAATAATATAGTTTTTTAATGATTTTCACCTGGTTATATTAATAAGATTTTTGAATATTTGTAATTTCTTTCATTAACTAGTTTCTCTAAAATATCAATTTCATCGTTTTACTAGATGGCGGTCTATCTAATGACCTTCCGATAATACGAAGTAGCTTCGAATTTTTTTAATATCATATTTGCTGTTTATAATGATAATAAAACGATTTCAAAGTGGATTAAAGAAAATAAATTTATATGAAAATAGTGACTGGTCTAGACGTTCGAAACTTCAGACTCATCATTAGTAGCATATGATCATGAAATAAATGCCGTAAACAAAAGAAAAGATTGAAACTACTTTAAAATAAATCAACAACTTGTAATATAGGTAATGCTATCTATAAATGAGTTGATGAAAGTCGTGATAATATTGAGCTAAATTATGCAATAGCAATACTTAAAAAAATTTCAAATATTCTTTGACATGTGTTAAAATAAAAAAAAATTGATGCTATAATTATACTGATCTGAAATGTAAGTATGACGAGAAAATGATGTAATACAATAAGATTGAAAATTATAAAATTATATAAATATTATAATGAAGCCGATATAATTATAGAAAGAAATATTGAAAATAAACTTGTAATATTCAAAATAACATTGAATGCACGAGAAACTTGTATACTTAAGTTCTATATAGGGAACAATGTCGTATAATAACTGGTTTTGAAAAATACCAAAAATCAAACTTTTGTTGAAACATAATTTTTATTATAAGGTCAATTACATGTTGCATTAGGACGGTGGAAGAATTAAAAAAAATGTTAAAAATAAATTAAAATAAATATAATATATATATATATATATATATATATATATATATATATTTTTTGAAAAATTTTAAACCCCATAAAAAGTTTATATTATTAAGATTTATTATTAATAAGATTTTTATTGTGCGACCAGTAAAAGCAGACATAATGTTCTTTAGGAGCGATGTTTTTCAAAATTTTTGTCACGAATTGAAATTATGATTATGAGTAATTTGAAAATGTTTATATGCAAATATGTTGAACGTGATTAATAATTACATTGTAATTATTTATATTTGAGTTAAATTATTCGTGTTTTTATTATAAGTACATAAATAAGCTTCGTAGAAAAAAAATAATAAATTAAATATTTTTTATAATTTGTTCGATTCCCATTGCAATTTTTCACTAATAATTATTTTAAAGAAAGATATAAGCAATTAAAATATAAAATAGGAAAAATAGACAATTTTTATATGGGCAAAAAATTAAATAAATGGTTTTAAATAATGTTAAATCCCATAAAAAATAAGTATATTTCATTCACTTTTTTAATGTTTATTGTGCGACCACTAGAACTAGAACACTAGAACCAAAAGTAATGCTCGGTACTGTATATATATATATATATATACCGTCTATAAATTCGTAAACTAAATTTTGAAAAACCTCGCTCTTTTAAAGAGCATTACTTTTAGTTCTAGTGTTCTAGTTCTAGTGGTCGCACAATAAACATCAAAAAAGTGAATGAAAATACTTATTTTTTATGGGATTTAACATTATTTAAAACCATTTATTTAATTTTTGCCCATATAAAATTGTCTATTTTTCTATTTTATATTTTAATTGCTTATATCTTTCTTTAAAATAATTATTAGTGAAAAATGCAATGAGAATTGAACAAATTATAAAAAATATTTAATTTATTATATATATATATATATATATATATATATATATATATATATATATATATATATATATATATATATGGGACATTTCACGTCAACCTAACAAAAAATTTGAATTCGTTGAAAATCTTTGAAAATTTTGTATTTGATACTCAAAATATAGAAAACAAATTTGAGATACAGGTGAAAGGAGTCAGGAATTAAGCGTGATGGAATTTTTCGAATTTTTCAAATTTTTGCTAAATAAATGTTTTTATGAATTTTTTTCTCTAAAACTATCAATTTTTCGTTAATAATTAATAGAATACTTTTACTGGAAACTAGATGTACAATTCACATGAATTTTCGCAAATTTTAATATGCTGATTTGTAGGCTTATCTAATTGGCGGAAACATACGATTTAGTATAGCTAAAAATCGGCCAGATTAAATTTGCCTTTTAAAATTTTATTTTTTTCGTTTTTTATGAAGAAAAAATATACGAAACCTCCAGTTGGGTAAACTTCTCAAAGTTACTTAATTTTGCAAAAAAAGTCTGAAAGTAAATCATTTTTAAGGTATTAAGTATGAAAAATTCAACAAATTAAATAAATGAAATGTTAATAGAGGAGACTGTCAATGTATAGCGATGTGTCGATTTCTTTGACAACTACAAAATTTTCATATACTTAAATGCTTGTTTTTAATTTAATTCGATGTTATAATAATAATCAATAAAATTAAAATTATTTTATGTTAATCTACTCTAAAAAAATGTAAATAATCGTATAAATATTTCAAGATTTACTTTTAAATATTGCTTTAACGACTTTTGCAATAAAATGTGTCCGTTGGAGCAAGTATTAAAAAATCTATGGTACAAATAACAGTGTAGAAAATATCTAAAAAAATGACGAAATGCGATAAATAAACAATTAATTAAATGATAAATTTACTGTGATTATTTATTAACATTATATGTTTTTAGTTATAATTACCCTATAAATCAAAACATCGATGTTATTATTACTTTCAAAAAAGGTAAAGAATGATTTTTTCATATATTATTAAAATTTTGTTTAATATGGTTCATTGGTTATCTGGATATACAAAAAAATATATATTCATTATATACTTGTATTTATTATGAAATTGTATGTTTATAATAAAAAATGCGATGTCAAGAGGCGTCATTATATCCTTGTTTAATCTAAAATTTCGTTATTAGAAATAAATCAAATATTTTTATTCAAAAGTAATACCACTGTCCAATAGAGCAAAAAACAAGCAAACGATTTTAATTTATGAAAAAATCAGAAATTTCCATTACTTTTCGAGTTAAGTCTGAAACGGAAAAACAGTTTAATTTGATTGAAGTTGATTAAATAAGTAAATCAATTAGTTAATATTTTCAATGAGAAGCTTCAAAGTCAATATTCATAAGCCCAATTTGTACTTAATTTAATTACTAATAATAGCTCGTAATTGTTTGGGAGATTAAGCCCAGTCGCTTGTATGTCCTCAGCGCAAGTTGAGCTCCATGAAGACACCTTATTTTATTATGATTCTATTCAATTTAATAATAACTTACTTTTTAAAGCACATAAAAAAACATAATTATAAAAAAATTTTAAATAAAAATACACATAATAAAGATGGCTTATGCAAAATTTGTTAAGACAAAAGTCTATTTTAAAGTTATTTAGGTGAGCCGCTGGACATGGAATCATCGATATATATGGATTTAAATATTTATTTTTTAAAATAGTTTGCTATCATTATCTTCAATCTTATAATTAAAAAAGTAAAATCTATTACAAAATTTAGTTAATTTTCAAAAAAAGTTGGAAGTAATAAAAATTTGAAATGATTTGAATTGTTTGAATTTAATTTCCTTAAAAATAAAAAAGTATTTGCTTTAATGTGAAAAGAAAATATAATAATTACAATTCATGTCAATTCACGTAACAAAAATTATAATTATTGTATATAATTTTTGTATCGAAAATAATTTTTGTATTTATAAAAAGGGATAAATTCAAACAAAGATTTCGTTTTAAAATTTTTGTTACTTATAATTGTGTTTTATAATGAAATCATTATTTTAATAAATTTCACTTTATTAATTATATGATTAAGGTAAACGATAGTCAATTACTAGAAAGAATAAATACGTTAACGAACATTATGCAAGTCTTTGGCAAATTGAAGCTTTCCCCACAAACAATAAGATTTTATTTTGTACATTATTTAACGATTGTATTTATTAATAAATATTGTATATTCACCACCCCTTTTATCCTTTTATTAGTACTAGACATTTATTTTTAATTCTTTGTTTACATGAATAAAAGAAAACACCAAAAAGCGGTACGACAGTGGTTATTTTGACAAAAATAAATGAACATTTATTTATTTACTTGAAAAATATGTATTTTATGGCATTTTGTAAAAATATTACTGATTAATTTAATACAATCTACATTATAATGGGAATCTGAAACGCAATTGATTTCTAAAAATAATTATGTAGAAAGCTTCTAAAAGATCATATTTTAAAATTGTCAATACTATTTAGATATGAAAATAATTATGATAATAATTAAATACAAATGCATACATTTGCTGTATCAAATTGTAAAGAATTTTGATAGTTAAATAAATGTGCTAAAGTAACGAAACATTATTTTTAAAATAAAAAATCTATATTTTTAAATGAAAAGTCTTTGAAAAGAAAAAAATCTCAAGCACACTAGGTTTCACTCTCTAACATGTAAAATATTAATTTTAGTACAGTTTATGTATCCTCACAGCTTTACATATAAGTAAATTTTAGGAAATTAAAAATTTGTAATTAATAAAAATTATTTTTTAAAAAAAATTCATTGCTAAATTTTCACTTAGAAATGTATAAAATTTTAAAATTAACAAATTATAAAAAAACAATAAAAGAAATTTAATATTTGATTTAACTTTACCTTTGAAGATGATACTTAATGATTCCAAATATGGCCGGCAGATCACGACCAATGCTACAAAGATTAGAACAAATGCCTGATGCTGGAAGACAATAAAGTCTGGTGTACTTGGCGTATCACAGTACACTCTGGTGTACCACAGAGACCTTATATAGCAAAGTGTATGCCACCAATGTGCATGATGAGTGACACTAAAAGTATATCATTTTGTTTTTAATAAATATAAAGTAATATTTTCAGATGATTTTAATTTGTATTAAATAAAATAAACAAAAATCACAATCTTGAATAATTATTATGCAAATAAAATAACTAAAAAGTTTATATTAATAGGACAAAAACAAAATTGTAACTGACGTAAAAAGTAAGAACATAAATGAAAATGTTAATAAAGATTATATTTATAATATAATAGTATATTATTTAACTTTACCTTGAACAATAGCAGCAAATGACTATAAATATGCCAGGTATACTATAACCAATGTATTAATAATCACAAATAATGCCCAATGATAGAAAACGATGAGCGGATCACAATGATTCTAAAAGTATATGATTATATTAAGTATATGATATAAATAAATACAATCTAAAATGTAATTAAAATGAATCAAGTCATCTCATCAACTGAGTAGAAAATAAAGTTTAATTAAAGAAAAAAATGGAAAAAAAATATTTTAAATCTTGTCACAAATTTTAAATTATTACTATAAGATAAAATAATAATTTCATGTAAATAATAACATTAATTATATGTAAATAATAAAATTATTAAAATAAAACTAACCTCGTTTCAACAGCAAAATCAATAGCGTGTCGAAAATAAAAACTTCAAAAATTTTTCAAACAATTAAATTTGCGAATTGCAATAAATAAATAATGAAATTCGAGAAATGTAATGTTTCTAGTTCAAAACTGAATAAAATAAACTTTAGAAATTTTACAAACAATGGATTCGACAAATCGCAATAAACGAATTATGAAATTCGCGAGATGTGATAATGTTTGGTTAGAAACTAAAAACGGGAATGGAAACGGAACACTCGCAGCAGACCAATGATTCAAGATGTTGCCAACTGCCAAATACAATGAAAAATTTTGTTCTCTTCTTGGACGCCCTGAAGTTGGCTGTTGGACTCCATCAGCCGGATCCTCTGCCCAACACTGGTTACGAGTACGTCCGTATAGTATGCATATATAATAATGACGAGATATTTACGTACTGTGTGTATTGTAATTTAGAAACGTTTTTAGCATATACGAAGAATAACTGCTTATATTCATTGATTATCAAAATATACAAGTTTTAGATTTCAATATGTATTTGACTATAGACGAAACGATTACAATTATTCCTTGTACCTAACCTTATTTGCACTTGTTATTTTTTCTGTGTCAAGGCTTTAGTACATTATTTTTAATACAAACAGACTGAGCATCTCATATTTTATTCATATTTTATGTACAGTTTTCTTGATTTATGTACAGTTTTCTTGATTTTCTTCAATAGTGTATTTTTAAAGGAATGACCACTAGGTCTGTGATGGCATATGATATAAAAAAATATATAAACACTAAAATTGACTCGTGGAATGAAGATAACTTCAATTTAATAATTGAAAAATTAGATGAATTAGAAATTTTTATTAGTCAGATAAAGCCTGGTAAAAGTTTTTGGGCAAATAAGTCCCAAAGAAAAGTTAAAAATCAAGACAATAAAGGACTAAAATATGCCAATAATTTATATAAAAAATTTATTATATATTTAAAATATGCAAGAATAGATGTATTGAAGTGTACTCTAAAGGAAGACGACTATAATGATATGTGCATGAAAGTTTATAAAAATTACCATAAATCGAGTGTGAAGTCTCTCCATAAATTTATCAATAGCTTTAAAGCTCAAATAGCAGAAGATGTGAATGGTAAATATATATTAAAAGTTGTTTGTAATAGACTATATTTTAAATAATTTTTATAAGTTGTAGGTAATAAAAATGATTCATATAAATATATTTTTGAAAAAAAACATAATTAGTTCATCACAGATCATTTTTAATTCTTTCTAAACATTATTTTTCAAAAAACAGTAACATTAGTATTTATGTGAATATTTATTCATGAAAACGACCAATTAAAAATGATTGAAATTTTTTAAAACACAATTTTCGACATTTAAATGCCATTTATTGATAATGTTTGGATTTTTTTTAAGGTTGAATCATTTTTAGTCAAGTTAGTTCCATTAAATCATTAATTATATGCAGTTGGTTGTTAAAAAACTTCAGACAGTTTTTTTTGTAAAACATAAATTAAAATTTTTATATCAATATGGAAAATACACGAATGAAACAAATTTTTTCATGTATACCTAAAATACTGTCAAATGTTAAAAAAAAAATTTTATAGTAAAATCAATATTTCACAGTAGAAAAATTTGTTTATATTTGCCAAACTAGTTGAACTTTATCTAAAATTTAAAAATCTTTGTCAAAACTCTACTTTAAGTACGCTATTTAAATATAGAAATTTATTTCAATGATGTCTCAAAATATTTATATTTCTTATTTGTGTTTTCAAGTTTGTTTATGCATAAAATAAAATCATTATTGACATTTCAATTGTTTCTACTCAAATTAATACAAAATATTTGATGTTGTATTATAAATAAAGATAATTCATTGTATAACTTACAATATTTTTAAACAGATAAATGAATCAAATATAAGAATTGTATATTCATAATTTATAACTAAAAATATAGTAGATTAATTGATCATTATTCTATTTATTTTTAATTAATCAATAAATGAATTTAATGCATTTAATTATTAATTAATGTATCCTGAAAAAATCAAATTGTGATATATTTTTTACAATTGAAATTTTTCTTATCATTTATCCATTTTTAACATTGGTCATTAAAAAAATTTTTCTTTAATATTTTTGGTTGACATTATAACTATAGCACATAAAAGTATGCACAAAGTATCAATTTTAAAATACTTTATTCTTTAGTATTAATAGAAAACTATCTAATTATTTGAATTAATAATCTTGTTTATTTGTGTTTGCTTTAAAGTGAAATAAGTAAACTCACAGAACTCGTCCATTTCAGCAAATAATCTTAATTGTTTACATACACATTGTTTACAATTTATTTTATATCTTTTTCAATTAATTTGATAAAATTGAATTATTATATGTCGTGTGTTGACAAATATAAAAAAGTGTCCAAGAAAGAAAAGTATTTATAATAAATTTAGAATAAATCTTAAAAAAGTTTGATGAATGAGACGGGTTATAATTAAAAGACCAGAATAAACAAGATTAAAATTCAGATAAGTGAATTTAATTAATATTTGAGGTATTCAGTACTTAGGAATCACTTTGAAAGTAAGATTATAAGTGTTATTAATATTTCATTTTTCTATTGGGCTCATAATAAAAAATTAGAATGCAGAGTAAATGGAGTTATTAATAAAATACAATAGATTCTATATAAATATAAGCGAGCTATATTATTATTTTTTATATGCAGAGAGAATTTTTTGATTTTAAATTTACTAATGCCTTATTATCTCTCTTATTTGTAAGAAAATTTTATTGTTGATGCATAGTTTTCAACTATTCTTTTGATTCAAAGGTTTGACATTGGCTCCTCGTATGACTTCAGTATATTCAAATCATTGAAATACATTACATAATCATCAAAGTTCTTCTGGCTCTGCAGACTCAACCTCCAATTTTTAATCTTTTAAATTTCTTGTTTTCATGATTATGCACTAAACTTATAAAATTTTTAAATATATCTGGAACTACATCTTTTTTCTTGATTAAATATAAAAAAATTTATCTATGAAATTTAACAAGAAATGTTATAAAATGTCTTGTTTTTGCTATAGACAGACTATCCAAAGTACATCACTGCAAACTAATTTAAGTGGTTTTAAATGGTCTCTTTGTCAGCTTTCTCAACACTCCATATTTTGCATTGCTTAAGCAGCACCAACAAGATAATTGATTTAAAATAAAAAAACGAAATTAGATCATCCTTTTTCATAACAAAAAAACCTAAATTTAAAAATATTTTTGAAGTTTTTTTTGCAAAATGAATGACAGAATCTTGCTATCTCTTCTTAGTAATAAAGTAATAATCAAGTTTAATGTACTATTTATACCTTTAAAGCGATTTCAGAGATTAGGTTAAGTTATATTTTTTAATTTACAAATTATGCTTTTAATACGTGAAATTTTTCAAAACTTTTCATTTTCCATCATTTTTTGAAACCTATAGAATAATTGAAAACTTAAAATCTAAACAATATTATAAACTATAAGAGTAATTTGCAAACTGCAAAATGAAATTCAACCCAATCTTTATAGTTGCCTTAATTATCTAACAATCTGCAATTCAGTAGATCCCAGTAAACTATGAGAGAAAGCGTTACATCAGTTCCTTAGAACTGAAAACTTGAAAAGCTCGTTTGTAGCATATGCTCATTTAAAATGACCAAGAAATAGTTAGGAGTTTCTATATGCTTATTAGAAAAAGTTTTTATAACTTTTACTAAAGCAGGAAAAACTAAAACCATGGCCATAAATCATCAATTTTCTAGGCTACTTTTAGATGTGATAAAATTTAATTTATAAACTAGAAAAATATATTCAACAAGAACCATTTTTATTGATTATGAATCATTTTTACTGTGAAGTATTCATTTTTATGACTTGAAGCACGACAGTCTTAACTTGAGATATTATAAAAGAACTGTCTTGAAGTTAGATCACTCGCAAAATATGCAACAAAAACGCTAATTATGAAATTTTGGAACCAATATATCTTTGGTGTGATGAAGATTTCCCTAAGTACTTTTGGTCAACGAATCAAAATTGATCTGAATTTTTGTCTTACAAGTCAGAATTTTTAGATTTTTCAAAACGTATTAAATATATATTATTTAATACTTAAGTAACAATGAAAACTTGAAGTAAGGCATGCAAAAAGTTTTGTACCTCTTAATGTTATAAAGCGAATATAAAACGAATTTTTTTAAAGTTAGTTAATATAACATATTTTTTGCTAAAATAAAAATAGATAAAAATAAGAAAATAAATTAAGTCATAGCGATCTTAGAAATTTTTTAGCTAGTATAGTTTTATTTATCTGAAAATAGATGTACGAAATTTCATTTAAAAATTTTTTCCAATGAATATTCAGTAATTGAATAACAGGATAAAAGTTTTCATTGAGATATAATTGAAATTGAGAGAAGATATAAGTTTTGCAAAAATAATTAAAATATGTTACTTCATTATTGTTAACCCAAAAATTTTGGAAACAAATTTATAGAATCATCTGAAAATTGAATTGGACATTGTTTATAATAAATACAAGAAAATGTTAATTTGAAAAAAAATTTTTTTGTACTTGAAATTATTTGATAAAATTATAGAAACACTGATAAAAAGTTAAGGTAAGGAACACTTTTATACATTTACTACTATTTTAACGTGGGTTCTATATCATTTCAAAACATACATTTAAAAAAATCACAATTTAAAAATCTAAAAAATTTCCAAAATACTGATTTGTAGGACAAAAGGTGATACTTGAATTCAGTGCACAAAATAACTTTAGGAAATCTTAATCAGTTAACATATGAACATATAATTCGAGAATTAAATTATATCATAATAAATATGTGTTTGTAGCAACAGATATTAACTGTGTATTAGCACCTGCTAATAAGGATTTACAAGATTATATAAGAAAATTAATATTGACCTGTATCACATACTGTTATAAGGAGTATGCAGTATGTATTTACCAATACAAACTTATCCCACAAGAAAAAAGAGACGAAATTCTACGGATTATGTTTGATGTTGAAGAGTCAACTACTAATCAGAAAACAAAACTAAAAAACTATCTAAGCAAATATAATATTTATCTTCAAGGTGAAACAGAAAAATTAATAAAAGAAGGTAATTCAATGTTTAATAAAAATTTAGTTTTGGTATTCAAATCAATGCTTTTCGTGTAATAATTTTTAAATTTAAATATAATAAATTATTATAATTTTAATTTAATCATTCATTTAAATTTAAATTGATAGATATGAGTGTAACTATCTTTTTGTATATGTACTACCATGTGGATATTATTTTTTTTTGCTGGATTTTATCTAGAATTAGCGCTGTAGAGGTTTTTAGATATGTGTATTGATAGACCATTGATTAATCCATCATAAAAAAACTTATGTAAATGTTTTTGAATTCCCGCCTTCTGCTCGAATTCGTAGACCCAACTCAAGTGACTATTGTTACTGTTCTAAGGTAACAATTGCTACTTGAGTTGGGTCTATGAATTCGAACCTGGAATTTAGGTCCGAATTTATAGTCGATGCTCAAACTCAAGTATTGAGCATGCTCCATGCTTAGACAAAGACAGAATTAGGTTTTATCTTGAGAGATACAAAGACAGAATGAAGTTTGAGATCGAGATGGAGTTTGTGCAACGACTATAAATTTGGGTCTTATAGTCGCGTCTTAATCTCAATCTCTTTTTTTTATCATAAGGGAATAAAGACAGAATGAGGTTTCAGTAACAATCGTTACTTGAGTATCAAAGGTAGACATAGAAGAATAGATCGTATCGTCAGGTGGGAGGAAGAAGGTTACGATTCGAAATTGGCCACAAAAAAGTAACGATTCGGATAAAGCCACAAAAAGGTTCAGATTCGAAATTGGCCACAAAAAAGTTACGATTCGAATGAAGCCACAAAAAGGTTCAGATTCGGGTTTAGCCACAAAAAGGTTACGAATCGGTTGCTTATTTTTTCCTTTGATGTTTTGGATGAGAACCGCTGTTGAAAACATAAGAGTTTGTCTCCTATATCTTGAGTACTCATAAATATTATAATTATGTTTTCATTTTTTTCATGAAGAGGCAATTTTATAAACCTATAGTTTTCAATTTAGTAAGTGTAAATCATATATTGAAATATATTATTACTTTTTATAATCTTATTAAATAAAAATTAATTGATTTATTTCATAAATTAAAAATCTTTTTACTTTAACGTTATCAATGTAAGAATAAAAAATTCACAAATTTTATAATTTTATAAAAATTTGCAAACATTAGTTAAATTGACGTGAAATTGTTTATATATATATGTATTGGAAGGCTTTATATAATGAACATATTCATCAACAAATACAATTTAAATTATGAGTCTCTAAGTAAAAAATAAATCATTAAATTTGACAATAAAAACATATTAACTAGATGTTACGATTGATTATTAGCTATCGATGCTGATAAAGCGAAAGATTCACGTATCCTCATGGAAAAAGATTTAATTCCTGCCAAGTACCATAAATTCTATAAAAATTTATTACGTTGAAATATATATATGATTATTAATTTAATAAATATATTTATATTTATATAAAAAATACTGTTAGGAATCGTTCATTTTATTGGCATTGCCTCATAGCGTCAATCAATTTTAAATTAATTTTTAATAATTTT
Source organism: Anastatus disparis (assembly GCA_017163975.1). NCBI lineage: Eukaryota > Metazoa > Arthropoda > Insecta > Hymenoptera > Eupelmidae > Anastatus > Anastatus disparis. The sequence goes on along the minus strand of JAFFSR010000055.1, from coordinate 240,637 downwards.
ATGTCACTTTTTAATAAGTATGTTTAAATCAGTTTTATAATATTTTCATGAAATATTTTAAAAGTGATTTTTGTTTTCTTTAAAAATTATTTTTAAATTAATTCAGTAAATAATTTAAAACAATTATTACAGGATTCTTTTAAATTCATCAAAAAAGCGAAGATAACATTATTATAAAAGGAATTTTATGATTGATTGCTTTTTTATGGAAAATATGAAAAAATAATTCTAATATTTATGAGTGCTTGGATATCGGAGATAAATTCTTGTTTTCAACAGCGGTTCTCATCCAAAACATCGGAGGAAAAAATAAGCAGCCGAATCGTAACCTTTTTGTGGCTAAACCCGAATCTGAACCTTTTTGTGGCTTTATCCGAATCGTAACTTTTTTGTGGCCAATTTCGAATCTGAACCTTTTTGTGGCTTTATCCGAATCGTTACTTTTTTGTGGCCAATTTCGAACCGTAACCTTCTTCCTCCCACCTGACGGTATATACAGGGACCGTATTCAGTAATTGTCTCGCGAACGAGATAGACCCAAAGAAACTCTCTGATTAGTCAATACAGGTCGCGTCGCTTGTGAGACACTTGCAGAATAATCCCCCAGACGAAGTAAAACTCCCCGGTTAAGTTATCTCCGCAGCTACTAGCCGGTCTATCTTTAGGCGTATTCCGTTAGTCGTAAGTATGCATATACGGTTTATTAAAAATTTGTCGTTAGGCCGCGATCACATGGTGCAGAATAGATACGCAGAATAGAGCTTGCGTAATAGAAATAACCAATGAGAGTTATTCTGCAACTTTCTAGCTTTCTTCTCATCGGTTATTTCTATTACGCAAGCTCTGTTCTGCGTATCTATTCTGCACCATGTGATCGCGGCCTTACGGAACGTTCCAAAACTCTTCAGACGGCTATTCCGGAATGCAAAAAAGGGATGCGCAAAATACTAAGTGTTAAAAAGATTATACGTTTTAAAATATTTCAAAATGAATTGAAAATTTGGGAGTTCCGAAACAAACATTCGTACGTACGTACGACTTACGGAATACGCTCTTTGTTGACATGAGTTGGGCCTATGGATTCGAGCCTCGGAGTTTCGGAACAGATGTAGTGCGTGGACACGCCTTTAAGAATACGTTCACGAGTCATCTCTCGATTGTTTTACGAATTATCTCTCGATTGTTCTATAGATTTATAGTTACGATAATGTTCGTTATAGTTCGTTAAGATTCTTAATTATATCATTATAATAAAATTAAAAAATTTAATTGAGATATTAATTATCCGTTGAGACAAGCTTCTTTAAAAAAAAATCATTATATGCTGAAGCGTGTTTGATAATATAAGTACATGAAAATATTAATTACAAGTTTTTTTTACTTATAGTTCGCTCAGAGTCACTGAGGCTTAAATGTGTAAAAGATAATTTAGCTCTACCAACTATCGAAGAGAGGTAATTTTAATTCATATATTATGAATCCTTCTCTTCTTGAACATATCAAGATACTCTCAATTCTTTAATTTTTATATAATGATTATATAATGAAGACCTAATTCTAATGTAGTTTTAAAAAAATATTTTTTTTTTAACACAGGTTTACTTCATCAAACTATAGATTTTTGTTTGATAGATGATTTAGCCACTTTTGTAACTGTTGATGGTTTTCTAAAAATAACAACTCACAAAATTCTTAAAAATATTGTATCATGTATTAAATTGGATAATCGTTTAGAAGAAAACATACAATTTTTACTGAACGAGTTCAAAAACCAAAATTTGGATGTAAAATATACATCCAATAAGCTACTCAATTTGATTATAGAACATCTTCCAAATGAAAAAATACAACAAAAAAAATTACTTCAACAAATTGAAAATTATTTGAAAGTTTTTAGTGTTGAATCTGGATTATCTATTGAAATATGTTATAAGTAAGTATCTATGATTTGAATTTTTAATAAAATTAAAAACTTAGAAAAGTTAAATTAAAAAAGTAAAGTAAAAGCATATAAAAAATTTCAGTCATAACTGTTTTTTTAATTTTTTTAATTCTTAATCTCATTAAAAATGTTTTGTTCTCCTACATCTTATAAGAATTTATTTCTTTTGCGCTAAAAAATATTGATTATAGAAATTGTTTGTTAAAAAACAAATATTTGTATTCTAATCAGATTTAAAAATTGAAAATGAAAGTCACAACCATGAATATAAATCCATGTTCATCTCATTTGTATTCACATTTATCTTTCTTATCAATAAGGTACTCTGGAGATCATTACTTAGGTGGAAAAGTAATAGCCAAAAAATCCTGGGATAAGAACTCAATCTTTTATTTATTGAATGGGAAATTGCATACTATTACAGATTTAGAAGAGGAATATTTATCAAGTAATTCACTTGATTTTTCGATCATACACAACGAAAGAAAAAAAAAGAAACAGTTGTGGTTAGGACCAGGAGCTTACGTTAATCACCATTGTAAGCCAAACACCCAATTATATTGTTTGATTGATTCAAACCAAGTGTGCTTACAAGCAATTAGAAACATACACTCAAACGAAGAAATTACTTGGAACTATGGACAAGAATACTTTAATGTAGATGAATGTCAATGTTCTAAGTGTGAGGTAGATGAAACAGTACGGAACATACAAAATGACACAAAAAGTATTAAAAGTGAGTTAAAATTTTTGAAATATATTATTATTTTTTTAATTTATGAAATATTGTTGCTTTTAATTTCAAAAATATATTATTTTTTCAAAATTATTTAGACTGAAAAATGAAAAAAATTAATACTTTTGTAAAAAATTAAGTATTATTAAGAGATATAATTTTGTTTTAAAATTTTCATTCATGAAAATTGCTTTTTTTTTGCAATAAAAAATTAAGGAACATTAACTTTTATGTGGGTTTGAACATGGGCTTTTAGTTATTTGAAAAGTTTTTTTAGTCATTTAAAAATTATTAGTTTTTCTTCGTGAGTTATTTAAAATTTTTCTAAATGCGAGTAGTTTTTGGTTAATTATCAATAAAAAATCCAAAAATATATGCATATGTTTGGTGATGAGCAAAAAAGTGCCTAGAACACCTGAGTTACAAAACACATCTCAAGTTTCATGTATTGAGTTTAATGTATCATCTAAGGAAATAATTATTGTTTTACATTTTTTGAATACATATTAAATAAACATCATCACTAATAAAAGAAATAGATCTTGCATAACAGACTAATAGGTTTGGAGAAATTTAACATGCTAGAAAATTTCACTTATTACTGTAGAATCAATTTTTTTTTTAGTTTCTAGATTGGTAATTTCCAAAAGTTTTTATGTTTGTACCTTTTAGTAAATGTTTACATAGATCTAATAGATGTAAAACAACGATTTTTTTCAAATGATGAAAGATACACCATACCTATTGCAGAGAGTTTTTTATATGAAAATAATATGGTGTGTAAGTGCGACATGAGTGTGTTTTATTACTATGATCCATGATCAATATTGATGATTGTTAATAGTATTTATATTGAATTTTATCTCCTTGAAATTTTCAATAAAATCTAGTGCTATGTCAATGTTAAATAACTTAAAATTGAATTTAAATAGATTGTTCATTTATAGCTAAAGATTGTAAAAAATCTTATGACCTAAACGTAAGAGGCCCTCCACATTTAAGAGAAAAATCATCTTTCACTTCCCATATGGAAAAAATTTTTGGATATAATTGTAAATAACTATTAATAACTGTAAATAAATGTAAATAAATATAAATAACTGTAAATAACTGTAGAAAAGTGTTAAAAAATGTGGGAATTGAGACATAAATAACAGTTATTTACAATTATTTAGAATTATTTACTGTTATTTACACTTATTTACAGTTATTAACTGTTATTTACACTTATTAACTGTTATTTACACTTATTTGCAGTTATTTATATTTATTTACAGTTATTTACATTTATTCACTTTTTTCACAATTATTTACAGTTATTTGCGATTATTTATAGTTTTTTACAATTATTTGCAGTTATTTACATTTTCGAAAATTATCACGAATTTATTCAATAATTTTATATATAGGCGAAAATTTTTAAAAATGTGAATAACTGTAAATAATTGTAAAAAACTATGGAAAATTGTAAATAGTTGTAAATAATTATAAATAACTGTATATAACTGTAAAAAACTGTAAATAACTGTAAATAACTATAAATAATTGTAAATAATTATTAATAACATTAAATTATTCACTAATTCAAAAATTTTTGAAAATGTAAATAACTGTAAATAATTATGAATAACTGTAAATAATTATGAATAATTGTAAATAATTATAAAAAACTGTAAATAATTGTAAATAATTATAAATAACTGTAAATAATAGTTAATAACAGTTAATAACAGTTAATAACTGTAAATAATAGTAATTAATAATAAATAATAGTAAATAACTGTAAATAACTATTATTTATGTCTCAATTCCTACATTTTTTAACAGTTATTTACAATTATTTACTATTATTTACAGTTTTTCACATAAATTATTTCCATATGGGTTATTCACAAACGTACAAATCTTGAAAAAAAGCAGAACTGAGTTAATGCCTGGAAAAAAACTCAAATATAAATGTAATGATAAACTTTTTTTCTTAAAATAATAATTAATTAAACTTCTTTTTACTTTATATATTATATATGTTACTTAATATTCTAAATAAAAAAGTTATCATTACATTAAAATTTGATTTTTTTCAGGCTTAAACTCAGGTCTGAAATCTTAATTAACTCAATATATCATTATACTTTATTTCATTTGCATACCTATAGATATTGCAGACAAAATTATTTATAAATTATAAATTTTTTAATAGTTTAGAATCTATAACTTCATTTGTGTAGACTTTTTCTTATCCTGCCGTGTCAAGTAAAAACTTACATTATTGTAAAATAAATAGAAGTGATAGAGTGAAACAATATCAATTTTGTCCAATCCAATTTTTAATTTTTCAATACTCACGTAATTTTCGTTTCCTCATTTTTTAGCAAAAAATTTGAAGCGACTTATTTTTTTATTCATTCCTTTGGCTATTTTTTATCGAATCTATTAATAGAAAAAATTAGATTCTCATCTAAATGTAACGTAAGTTTTTACTTAAAACGGCAGCATTCTAGGTGGTATGAAAAAATTATATAAATGCTACTTTTATTTGTACAATTCTGATTCATAGAAAAAATTATGCACTGTCTTTATATCATTAATATTAAGGTTGTATGGGCTATACAGTCTGTGTCAAAAGTTAGTTTTTTAGAAAATCGTCTATATTTGTCGGTAAAAAGTAGTTATCTAATTTTTAGCTTAGTGACTTATTAGATACTATAAAAACAATCATTTTAAACTTTGTTTTATTTAAATATAATGAATTCTTAAAGAGTTATAACATTTTAAAGTTTATAAATTTTACACTAATCTAATGCAATCATAAATAATAATGCCAAACTTTCAAAAATGATTTTATTTGACTGCAACAAAGTTTAGTTTGTTCAGTTTAAAATTTAGAATCTATTGACGAGGATGGAATTTTGATTTTTATTTTTTATTAAAATTTATTGCTAAAAATCTATTGCGAAAAAATGTATATGTCTCAGACAGTACTTACTGTTTTATCATAGAAAATTAGCAATAAATTTTAATAAAAAATAAAAATCAAAATTCCATCCTCGTCAATAGATTCTAAATTTTAAACTGAACAAAATAAACTTTGTTGCAGTCAAATAAAATCATTTTTGAAAGTTTGGCATTATTATTTATGATCGCATTAGATTTGTGTAAAATTTATAAACTTTAAAGTGTTATAACTCTTTAATAATTCATTATATTTAAATGAAACAAAGTTTAAAATGATTGTTTTAATATTATCTAATAAGTTGCTAAGCTAAAAATCAGATAATTACTTGCTGCAGAAAAATATAGACGATTTTCTAAAAAACTAACTTTTGACACAGACTGTATTTTTTTTTGTTTAAAAAAAAAAAAAAAAATAATTGATATATAAAGGATATTGTCCTCTATATGATTAACCTTTTTTATATGGTGAAGTCGAGGGAGTCCCCCGCCCGGTATCTGTTTAACACATTACATCAGGCTAGGACTGTCAGACCCACCATACCGAAAACTTTGACTACCGATGGATGGTCAGCCACTTTTGTAACCAACAATCAACCGATACCCAATGAGGTCGGATTTTTTAAAGAGTCGCTATATAAATGGCACATCATACACTTATTTTCTTTCGAAAAAAAAGTTAGAGGTACCTGGCCAGGATTCGAACCCATGCCCTTTGCATTGAAGGCAAGAGCTCTATCCATTACGCCACCGCGCTCTCTGACACAGACTGTATAGCCCATACAACCTTAAATAAATAATGCATAATTATCTAACTATTCATTAATACCATAAATAAATATTTTTCACAAGTGTGATACAATTTATTTTTTAACAAAAATGTAGATATCGCTTTTTTACATTTGCAAAGCAGTACAGGGTTATAATTACTGAATATTTTCTAAATTGTTAAATTATATCATTTAAACTCCAAGCAACAATTTTTATTGACATAGGGTAGTCTGAGCATAATTAAATAATTAAACCTTATGTATTATTCCTTTCCAATTCACGATATACAGCTGGCGATAACTATATTATAGCGGAAGTCGGATTAACAACAAGTGACATGATAAAAATCAATTCAAAGCCAACATAGATTTGGGCCTATCTCTATAGTATTTTTGTTACATGTAACATGTTCCTTCTACCTCATGTAGAAATTTTTTTGTCCGACGTAAACTGACTCTGTGGTCTATGACGTTACTGAATTCATCTGTACGCATATATTTTTTTCTGTCATAACCCTGGTAACACAATCTGACGCAATCGCGAGTGCGCAGAACATGCTTCGTATGCTTCAGCATTCTATTGTAGTTCTGCAGTCAGAAGCATGCAGCAGCTACTTCGCAGCAGCTTAGCAGCAGACTTACGACAGGTAGATTGCGGTTTAAAGAAGTGTATATTGCACGCGCGCTTACAGTAGAATTGCGGCAGACTTACGAAGGTAAGCATGCAGCAGCTTCTTCGCAGCAGCTTAGCAGCAGACTTACGACAGATAGATTGCGGTTTAAAGAAGTGTAGATTGCACGCGCGCTTACAGTAGAATTGCGGCATACTTACGAAGGTAAGCATGCAGCAGCTTAGCAGCAGACTTACGACAGGTAGATTGCGGTTTAAAGAAGTGTATATTGCACGTTTGCTTACAGTAGAATTGCGGCATACTTATGAAGGTGAGCATGCAGCAGCTACTTCGCAGCAGCTTTGCAGCTGACTTACGGTGCCGTTTAGAGAATGGTGTAGTGTGCACGTGCTTGCAATGGAATTGCAGCATACTTACCAAGTCTACGTGAAGCATATACTTTCCAGCAGATTCACAGCATATACTTACGAAGGTAGCTTAGAGCAGATACTTCGCAGCAGCATTGGAGCGAAGTGGTAACATATACAGTGCAAATAGAAGATGGAGTAAAGCATGCGTTTTTGTAAAAAAATTTCAGCATCGTATGAAATATATTTTTATTACTTAGTAGACAAACAGCGTTAACATTGCTATTAATATAAGAATGTATTGGAAATCTGTCTTCATAACGTTATTTTACGTTTATATATAAGTTTGTTTAATATTATTGACAATATTATATAATTTTTTATATATATGTAGTATAACGTCCTTATTTATTATAAATATATTATTTTGTCTGATAAAACGATGTTCAATGGCCATCCTACTAACATTTAGGTATTATAAAAACAAAATTATTTCCACATATTAAACAAAAATTGTATTTAATTAATAATTTTTATTCAATTTCATTCCAAATAACAAATTTTGTAGAACGATAAGAATCACATTTTAATGAATTACATTTTCTTATTAGAAACTAAATGAAATTATTCCTTCTTTTCATTTTGATATAAGCTTTTGGAATACTTAATAATTCTGTATTTTTTTTTATCGATAATATAATATTTTTTTGACTTCAATATAAAGTATTTTCAATACGTATTTTATGAACATGATATACGTAGCATTTTTATACGTAGTAAACGGAATAAAACAGACTAATTTTCACCCACTGAATGTTTATAATATATTTTTCTAACGATTTAAATTCTGGAATTTTTAAATTATGTATTGTGCGAAAAAGAGATAAAAGTTTATTCATTTGGTTGAAAAAAAAGAAAAAAAAAAGATAAATTCATGTACATCAAGGTTATGAGTATTGAGGAATGAGTCTCGACTATACATTTCAGCTTAAATCTTGGTCAAAAGAAAAGTATACGGTTGTATTAGAAACAGTAAAAAAACTTTCTTTTGGAACATTTAAAGAAGCTCCTAGATATAGATAAAAGTAAATTGAAAATATAGTTTATGGGAGAGGAATTGCATGTTGCAGTGGTAATTTGCTTACGTCAATTTTTTTCACAGTTTATATAAAATCAAATTGTTCACCACAAGTAATCTGCTGCAGACCGCTTGCGAAATTCCATGGCAATTCTTGTGCACGCGAAAGTCATGAGAGGGTCTCGTTAAGTGCACTTGTAATTACGTAAAACTCCTTAATTCTGCTGCGCAGCACTTAATGTTAGTAAACTTTTGCACTTCTAGTGCAATTCTGTCGAACGCGCAAGTGCTCGCAATTATTCTTTTGATATTGCAATTTCAATCTTGCAATTTCATCGCAATTCTACCGCAAGTCATCTGCTGCAGACGGCTTGTGCAATTCCATTGCAATTCTTGTGCACGCGGAAGTGATGAGAGGGTCTCGTTAAGTGAACTTGTAATTACGTAAAACTCCTTAATTCTACTGCGCAGCACTTAATGTTAGTAAACTTTTGCACTTCTGGTGCAATTCTGTCGAACGCGCAAGTGCTCGCAATTATCCTTTTGATATTGCAATTTCAATCTTGCAATTTCATCGCAATTCTACCACAAGTCATCTGCTGCAGACGGCTTGTGCAATTCCATTGCAATTCTTGTGCACGCGGAAGTGATGAGAGGGTCTCGTTAAGTGCACTTGTAATTACGTAAAGCTCCTTAATTCTGCTGCGCAGCACTTAATGTTAGTAAACTTTTGCACTTCTGGTGCAATTCTGTCGAACGCGCAAGTGCTCGCAATTATCCTTTTGATATTGCAATTTCAATCTTGCAATTTCATCGCAATTCTGCTGAGCGTCACCTAACGTAATTACACATCAGCAGAAATATAGCAGAAATCGGAAGCATATGACGTATGGTCTGATGTAATTTCACTGACGGTCAAGTCAATTGCGTCAGAATTGCGTCAGAATTGCAAATTTTTTGTTACCAGGGAAATTATAAAGTCAATAAACCTCGGACAACAAAGTTTTTAAATAAGGTATAAGGAACGTGTTACGCGTAACAAAAAACGTATATGAAGAAAGACCACCATTATAAAAACCTCTCACTGGTCCCGCACAGAGGATGAAAACGAGTCCTAATTTTTTTTTTCGTTAAATTAGTTGAGCTACCATGTTAAAGTGGTTGGTTAGTTAAACACTTAAGCGTTAAATTGTAAATAAATTATTGTACATTCTTGATACACAATATGACGTAATTAAATAGGTGGTTATACCTCACTTAAGCTCAAGAGAAACTGCTTGGGTCTAACTATACTATAATGTTACACGTAATTTTCATACCAGTCGTACGTTTATACTAAATTAGATTAATAATTAAATAGAAAGTAGATTTTTTCTTGAATGTTTTTTTATTTAACTGATGCTTGCACACAACCGTGCATGGTTCAGACACCTTGCTGAGTAGTTTCCGGCCTTTAATCGTACAAACACTAACAAGGGGAGGCCACGCAGTCCAGGTGCAGCAGGGTTGCAAATATTTAAATCATTTTGGGCTTTAAATAAATTTTAATTCACAAATCCTTTTTGAATTCGTAATTAGAGTTTTATTTAATTAACAATTCCTTTTAAATTAATAATTTAAAATATTTTAATTAACAAATCAAAATCTAATCGTGAATTGAAAAGGCTTTAATTAAAAAATCAAAAGGAATTCTTAATTAAATAAATTTCAATTAAGAAATCAAAATGTAATCGTGAATTGAAAGGGCTTTAATTCCAAAATCAAAAGGAATCCTTAATTAAATAAATTTCAATTAAGAAATCAAAATGTAATCGTGAATTGAAAGGGCTTTAATTCCAAAATCAAAAGGAATTCTTAATTGAATAAATTTCAATTAAGAAATCAAAATTTAATCGTGAATTGAAAGGGCTTTAATTCCAAAATCAAAAGGAATCCTTAATTAAATAAATTCCAATTAAGAAATCAAAATGTAATCGTGAATTGAAAGAGCGTCAGTTATGATTATGATTTGTGAATTCGAGGGCTTTAATTAAAAATTCCATAATTCCTTTTTAATTAAACGTTTTAAAGGAATTTTTATCATATATATGTATATAGAAAAACAGATGTGGACGCGCACATACATACGCACCTGGGCTCATATATATGCAACATTTTGTGTCGACCCAAACGCACACATACAGACAAGTTGATATATATATATATATATATATATATATATACATGCGACATTTCGGGTCAACTCGTACGTACTCATGATCACAGGCTTCTCTATATATATGGAACATTTCATGACAACTCTCACATACCTATCCGAGTTCCTTCAGGTTCGCATATATGGGACGTTTCATGTCAATTTTCATTCATGCACACACACGTTAATATACATGGGATTTTTTATGTAAATTTCAACGCACACACATACAGGTTTATATATATGGGACATTTCATGCCAATGCGCACGCACACATACACACACACAGCATTATATATATATGTGGGACATTTCATGTCAACTTGTACATACTCATAATCACAGGCTTATCTATATATATGGAACATTTCATGACAACTCTCACACACCTATCCGAGTTCTCAGGTTTTCATACATGGGACGTTTCGTGTCAATTTTCATTCATGCACACACACGTTGATATACATGGGATTTTTTCTGTAAATTTCAACGCACGCACATACAGGTTTATATATATGGGACATTTCATGCCAATGCGCATGCACACACACAGGATTATATATATATATATATATATATATATATATATATATATATATATATATGGGACATTTCATGTCAACTCGTATGTACTCATAATCACAGGCTTTTCTATATATATGGAACATTTCATGACAACTCTCACACACCTATCCGAGTTCCTTCAGGTTTACATATATGCGACGTTTCATGTCAATTTGCATTCATGCATACACGCTTTTATATACATGCGACTCTTCATGTCAACTCATGTACGACCTTACTGACAGGTTTTTGCATATGTATATATGGTCCATTTCATATCAAATTGCTCACGTTCACCCGCAATTTTTTTGTTTCTATATATATATATATATATATATATATATATATATATATATATATATGGGACATTTCATGTCAACTTGCACGTACTCGCAAGCACAGGTTTTTCTATATATATATGGGACATTTCATGACAACTTGTACACACCTATCTAAGTACCCTTAGGTTTATATATATGAGACGTTTCATGTCAATTCGCATGCATGCACACACGCGTTCATGTACGTGGGACTTTTCATGTCGACTTACAAGCATGATATAAACATATATATATATATATATATACATAAGAAACATTTCATGTAGAATCGCACGTACACACACAGGTTCATTCAAGTTTATATGGAACATTTAATTTGAACTCATACGCACACGCACACGCTCACACATACAAACACATATTTAACTTTATATATATATATATATATACATACTTTACCTTATCGATGTAGACAATCTTTAAAAAATAGTTATTTATTAGACTGTGGTACCCACGATCGCCGTCTTTGGATACCTAGGTGTTAATGACAACTTAAACATCATCTACAGCTAAAACTTTTGAAATTCAACTTATAGTTTAATAACTACTTTGAAGTTGTTTCAAATGTTATCTAGCCAAACATGGATGTTCCGAGTAAGATAAACATTGTCTACAAGAATATCTTTTGAAATTTAGCCATTATTTATTAATAACATGTACGTTTCCCGAGATGACATCTCACAATATCCAGGTGATCCTGGCTACCTGGAAATCGTCTATATGAATGAATTTTGAAATTTTCCATACCGATTATGAAGTTTACAGATATTTGCAGGGACTACGTCAAATGAAACTTGGAGATTCTTTTAGATTTCGATTCTAAGGTTGTTTGATTAGGTCGGAGAATACTCGGAAATAAAAAGATTTTAAAAGAACAATTGTTTAAGATTCATGCAAGTTCCATGAAATATGTTGATTTACTCGTAGTCGATACCCATATATAAAGATCATTCATACAAATCATCTCGCATATAAATTTGCGGTAGTATCCCTACTAATTTATGAATTTTTCGTTCGAATAATGCCAGCGAAATTTAACTTCAAGAAAGCATATTACTATTGTAATTAGTGAAGAATTTTAACATTTTTTCATCAAACATCGAAGATTACACTCAGGTACATCCGTTATCGGCGATTTGGTACTCCAGTTCGACCTCTTTATCCTAAATCATTATTATGCATTATAGATTCACTTTCAAACCTTGAATTAGGTTTTAGCAGCCCCGAAATCCCCCGGGGAACCCACCTCGACCCAGAGAAAGCCTCCCCACTTGTACTTCCTTGGAGACGACGTCCATGCGTATTCTGGACAGCGTGCATCACTTTGTGGCAATTGTTTGATCTCAAATTCGGTTTTAGCAACCCTGAAAACCCCCGAGAAACTCGCCTTGACCCAAAGAAAGCCTCCCCATTTATACTTCCTCGGAGATGACTTTTCACACCCATTATCATTGACCTGGATGTCCAGGTACCAAAATGACAACTGATTATTGTATTGTCATCCAAGACCAAAGTCTATGCCAATTGTCAGAATTTATATCTGTCAAAAAGTGCCTGAAATCGAGCGCGCAAGATTTGATTACAGACAGACAAACATGCAAACAGACATGAAGGCGAATATAAGAAAAGCGTATATAAAAAAATAATATTTACCTACGTTAAGTCTGCTTTGAGACTAATTATCTTTCGTTTTTTATGACAAAAACAAGTAAATTGAATTTGAGAAAATTTCTATAAGTTACTTAAATTTATGAAAAAGTCAATGTAATTCGTCATTTTTGCAGAATTATGAAGATTATGATTATTTTCGCGGAAATTATAAAGTTATGGAAATTATTTATGGAAACGTTTTCGATTGGAAAATTTGTGATTATTGCAGTTGAATTTTGTTACATCATCATCAGTTATATCCTCGTTAAAATGACCCGAAAATTTCTAAAAGAATCGGAACAAATATTTTTCCGGTCTTTAAAGAATGTTTAAGAGGAGGTCACGTATCTCTGTCCTTTTCTAATCAAAGAAATGATTTTTTCACAAAAACTAATAATATTCTCAAAAAATGAAGAGAAAGCCGCATCTTGTATCAAAAAAAGCAATATTTTCTTTGATAAGGAAAAATTAATTTTATTGCTTCGTTTTCAAGAAAACCTTGAAAAACTAAATTGTCCACCCTAACCTCTATGATTTAAGTTTTTCAAGGTTTTCTTGAAAACGAAGCAATAAAATTAATTCTTTCTTATCAAAGAAAATATTGCTTTTTTTTATTACGAGATGCGGCTTTCTCTTCATTTTTTGCTAAAGTTATTAGTTTCTATAAAAAACTCAATTCTTTGATTAGAAAAGGACAGAGATACGTGACCTCCTCTTAAGAACTATTATGAAATGAAAATTGATAAATGTTTCAAGTTTTTCGTATCGTTCCGTTAAGCCGTTACTCATAAAATTTGGAAAAGTCTATTGTATGCAACTATTTTTCCAGTGATTCAGTTGTAATTTATAAAATTGTGAATTTGGGTGATTCATTATGTTTCTTTCCGTAATATTTATCTGATGTTGGAGCTACAGCAATCAAGTTTTGCTTTTTTTATTTCATTAATATCATTTTAAATTCGTAAATTAATAGTATATTGTGTAACGAGTAACGTTTAGTTAACTATTGCGCACGAGGGCAAGTTGGCGCACGAGCGTAGCGAATAGCGCCATTGCCCGAGACTCTCTCTCTCTCTCATATCTGCCGTACGACTGACTCGCAATAGTATATTTCAATACTTTTTGGTACTATTATTTGTAATTAAATTACATACTTTTAGTTCACCAATTTCACGTTTATACGGAATAATTACGATTTCGTTAATGTAAAAATAATACAAGAATAGATGATACGATTTACTTTGTCAGAGGTTAAAGCGAGATAGAATATAAAATTCATCATATGGTCGATGAGATACAGTATGAGGGCGCTGCGCTTGTATAAACCTTTGCGATTTTACATTAATTAACGCTTTTGCGTGACATTATTTTACAGAATGTAACGTATTTACGTGATTTAATACAAAATAATATTATACATAGCTGTGAAACACACGCCCTCAAAAAACAACACACGCAGCGCGCGCTATTAGCTACTTACTACCCCGAAAACGCATGCGCTATAGGCCGCTTACTCAGCACGGATGAGAAAAACAAATATAATGACTTGTCCGCACAAAAGCTATGTTAATACAATAATTTTTGTTAAAATAAAAAATCATTTAAACTTGTAAATTTTTTATGAACTTGGATTGGAAATTATATCAAGCTCGACAAACCTAATGTTAAAATACGTTACATTGAAAGTTTGTATTATTACTTTTTATGTAGTATTTTCGTGGGTTTCTTGAGTTGTCCGCACTCGAGTTGAATCTTACAAATTTTTTCTTTGTCGCAAAAAAATGTTATTAAACGCATTGTTTATTCATAACTTGGGATTGGAAATATTATTAGAAGACTGGAAGCTTCGTCATGCTCTTAAAAATAAAAATAATGTTATTCAATTTTAAAAATAATATTAATCTGAATAATATATCCTCATCAGAAAAGTTATTGTAATTTATATATTTTTAGAACCTTTCCAATTTCATGTGTACCACTATGGTATTATATGGGGATATCCATCCAACTTTAAATTCTCTAGTAACAGGTCATTATTTAAACTAGGTTATAATCTTATGTACTATCCTGTAACTCTATTTCTGATGTATTTTGTAAATGTGCCACAAACGGCGCAGCAGATAATTCTATAAAAAGTAAATTTACACATAAGATAAATTACGGTAATTTTTTATGTGTAAAAATGAATGTTTCATAGAAATATCTACTGCGTTGTTTGTTAAACATTTACAAAATACATCAGAAATAGAGTTACAGGACAGCACAAAAGATTTGAACCTAGTTTAAACAATGTGCATCATGCGGTAACCCAGTAACAGCTGTAATATGACCTGTTACTAGACAATTACAAGTTTTGTGGATATCCCCATATATCAAAAAATATGATTATGACTTCTTCAGATTCTTTATGAATTTCTAATATATTGAATAGTGATTTTTGAAGGGCATATCATAGTATTAATTAAATTAACTTATTAATAAACTGAAAAATTGCCTAGTATTAATAAATTAGTGCGATTTATTGTATTTATTCACAAAAAAAATTTATAGCTTAGTCGTGTAAAATGGCTTTATTTCCACTATCAAACAATTCCATGGTATGCTTAACTATTTCAAGAGTTAAAAAAATTTAATAATATGTATATTTTTTTATAACTTCAAGATCGTTACTGAGAATCATAAATAATTTTCACGGTATTTTATTAATAGCAGGTCGTACATCTCTATCCTTTTATAATAAAAAAATTCAATTTTCTGCAAAACCTTATGATTGTAGCAAAAAATAAGAAAAAAGCCCCATCTCGTATACTAAAAAGCAATATTTTCTCTTATGAGAAAAAATTATTTTTATCGCTTCGTTTCAAAGAAAACTTTGAAAAACTGAATTGTCCATCCAAACCTCGATATTTTATGTTTTTCAAGGTTTTTTTCAAAAGGAATCGATAAAAAAATTTTTTCCTAATTAAAGAAAATATTGCTTTTTATGATACAAGATGGGGCTTTCTCTTTATTTTTTGCTAAAATTATTAGTTTTTGTAAAAAAATCAATTTTTTGATTACAATAGGACATATATACTCGACCTTTCAATCAATATACAGAAAATATAAAGATTCATCCGTATTCTTAAATGATCTCATAGGAATCGGTCTGTGGCCCATTCGGTAGAGCGTTGGATTCGTAATCTCGAGGTTCCGAGTTCGAATCCCGCTCTCGGCCGATTGATACAAGCACCACTGTACGTTACATGTGCTTTGTTCACAAACACACTTACGAGCTCCGTCGCTGATTAGCATAGCAATAATAGCATAGCATAAATATAGCGACGTTAAAAAAAAAAAAAAAATGATCTCATAGATTTATAATCATTTATTTACCAATAATTTAATAAATATATTCATACGATGATAAAACGTGAAAAATATTTCTGAAGAATTTTTTAAAATACAATCTACAAGGATTCTCCTGAAAACTTTACAGTGCTGTTCAATTCTAAAGCGATCTTAATTGTTCATTAATTGTGAATACGATAAAATTAAGGTTACTATTCCTTATTAAAACTTAATGAATCAAAAAAGTTCAGAAGGTATCAACGAAAATCATGACAATTTTTTTCATAAGAGTTCACAAAGTTGTATTATGGACTGGTACCAAAAACCGCAAAAAATTAGAAAGGTTCTTTTACATCAGAATCTTTCCAAACCTTAATGTACATGTTCACCGGGGTATTTCACCTGAATACGGAGGACATTTATAACTAATATAGGTAGCTAGGAGAGTTTCCGTAGCCGATAGAGATCCACGGCTCCACCAAAGTTTTTCCTATGTATTTTGGTGCCTTGAACACGAATTTCGAGGGTGGATAGCTGGAAAATAGTTAGGAAAATCTCTAAAGTAAATTTTCTGGTTGTTAATTCTTCGCAGAAAAACATAATTTTTCGTGTTTTTCATCAAATATTAAGTCGAAAATATTCTTATCAATTTTGCCGTACATTGCACCATTTCTCTGTAAAAACATTATAAATATAAAAAAAACTCATTTTGCCATTTTTAATGATTTTTTTTATTTTATTGCACTAATCATTGGTGACCAATATAATTAAGAATTTTTACATTTTAATTAGCTAAAATTATTCTTTAATCCACCAACTGTTGATAAAAAAAGAATGGTTTAGGCTGGTTTCGGTCTTCCTTTAATTTTTCACGAATAATTGAACCGCTTATTCAGAAAGTACCGCGCAACGGTGCTCACATGAAAAAGTCAGGTCGGAAAATAGGGGAGATTGCTATAGTAACATTAAAGTCCACGGTTCCAAAAATTTTTTTTATATATTTTGTCACTAAACATTAATTTAAAGGGGGTGAAGTCGGAAAATGTCCAGGAAAATTTGTATGATATAATTTCCAAAAATTTGAAAAGTCTATTTTTCAAATAAAAAACATTTTGTCGCTTATTTCATGCAATTTTCATGCCAAAGTTATAAAAAAGAATAAGTTTTATAATTTTTTTCAATTTTTCATATTAGAATGAGACTATTGTTACAGTGCAGCAGAGATTAGAATAGGATTTCCTAAAATTTTATTTCATTTGCTAAATTTATGTTATAATTTATAAATACGTTTAATTAATCGTTATTTGTATTTTATTCTTATTACATTTTTTACATGTAGAATTTTTGCTACAAGAACAATATGTACAGTACGCTATTCATTATTTTATGAAGTTTAAAAAACTTGTGTTTTTATAATTTATACAATTTTTTAACGAAGTACAATTTTTTTCTGTGAACTACTCTTTTACTGTTACATATTTTGTAAAAATATATCTTTTTAATAAAAAAAAAAAGGTATATGATTGATTGAAAATATTAATTTTAATTAATTTAATTCATGTATAACCCTGTTGAAAAAACTCACTGACATGGTAACATTTTTTTTAACTATTAATAATTGAATTTATTGATTTGTTGATAGTAATTCTTTAATCATTTATTTTATTTCCGCAATTCAATCCAAAATATCCTTAATTTATAATCCTTCAGTTGAAAATTGAGGCAGCACACTAATTATAACACATCCAAAATAATTTATAGCAGCATCATCAGTGTCACAACCAAATTTTAAAATTGCTAAGCATAAACTTTCAAAACGAATGTCAGGAAAAAGTAATTAACATTGTAAAAGAATTTTTTTATTACAGATAACTATTATGAGAAAAACTTTTTTGAAAATAAAATCATATCAAATTATCCATCAAAAAGTAAAACCATTCCTTAAAAATCTTTAAGATTTTTATCAGTATTAATATTAGCAATTTTTCCTAAATTAGAATTTTTTTATTTTAAGTAACATAGAAAAAATAACCTGTTTGTGTAACTGATTAAAAACTGCTCACTTGTTTAAAAAAAATCTGGTGGCACTCATATATATATATATATATATATATATATATATATATATATACCTGTGTGTGTATGTGTGTGTGCGCATGTGAATTGACATTAAATATCCCATGTATATGTATATACATATATTCATAAGCCCATGTGTGTGCGTGCGTGCGCCTTGACAGGAACAGCCCCATATATATATATATATATATATATATATATAAAAGAAAAATATATACAAACTCAAGTACGTGTGTCATGCATGTAAATTGACATGAAACGTCCCGTGTATATAAACCTGTGTGTATGTGCGCGTGTGAATTAGCATTAAATATCCCATGTATATGTGTACACAGATATACACACATATATATGTATATATATATATATATATATATATATATATATATATATATATATATTATAAGCCCATGTGTGTGCGTACATGCGAATTGACAGAAACGGTCCCATATATATAAATACAAATTTCAAATACATGTTTAGATGTGTTTGCGTGTTCGAGTTGACAAGATATGTCAAATATATGAAAACCAGTGCGTGCGTGTTGACATGATACGTCCCATATATGTGAACCTAAGGGCGCTTGGATCGGTGTGTTAGAGTTGTCATGAAATGTCCCATATATATAAACCTGTATAGGCGTGGGTAATAATTGACGTGAAAAATCCTATGTATATTAACGTGTGTGCATGCATGCAAATCGATATGAAATGTACCATATGTATAAACCTGTGTGTGTGTGCGTGCGTTCGAATTGACATGGAAAATCCCATGTATATTAACGTACGTGTGCATGCATGCAAACCGACATGAAATGTCCAATATATATAAACCTGTGTGTTTGCATGCGTTTGAATTGACATTAAAAATCCCATGTATATTAACGTGTGTGTGCATGCATGCGCAACGACATGTACTGTCCCATATATATATATATATATATATATATATATATCGTTCACAACATTTGAGGATTTTTATCAGTATGCATCCAAACTTTTGAGGCTTTTGTGGAAGTTGGAGGCCTTCCTCAAATTTCCATAAATCCATACCATACTTTTGAGGATTTTAAAAATTATCTATTCGGGAGTTTGAGGAAACCCTCAAAGTTCCTTAAATTAATACCAAACTTTCAAGGGTTTTGAAAAATGTCTATTTGGGAATTTAAGGAAATTCTCAAATGGTCGTAAATTCATTTCAGACTTTTGACTTTTTTATAGCAATGTCCTGGTGTCTGATATTGATGGATATTTTCATAATGTCTTGGTTTTCTAATTATTGCATAGGTATTAGCGCTTAGAAAAAAAAATTATCTATTATAATAATTTTGATTTAAAAACTATTCTTTTATAGAAAAATATGATACAATTCATAATCGAAATAGAATTCGAATATTGTGGTTATATTATTTTTCTGTTTTATTATCCTTCTGAAAATAAATACGTAATTCCGTTATGCAATTTTGTCACGTAAAAAGTTTACGTAACAAAATGTTGTATTTTGACATAAAATACGTAATTTTGTTACATAATTCGTGGCGATAAGTAAGATTATACAACAAAAATATGCAATTTTTTAATTTTGTGAAATATTAAAATTTTGTTGTTGTCTTTCATTCTGACGAATAAAAATATCTCCATTCTAGAAAACAACAGAGAACAAACTGAATAATTGCCGTATCAGGTAAAACTGTCTTTTTATATCTTTTGAGCTCTCTTATTCTCATTATGCGCGTTGACTTGCTGCGTGAATGTCAATAGTCAGAATACATGGTAACCTTTTGGCGGCTAATCAAATATGTATGTACAAGTTTATATAATAGTACTGATGATCAACCGTCAGAAGGCTATTACATTTTTTAGCTACTGACTTTCTTACGGCAAGCGGTTCATTTTTTACATAAAAAAATCATATTCTGCAGTTTCAGCCAAATGTATTTCCCGGAGGTGGGGGCTCTCCTTATCAAATCTTACTTACTATTTTGGTACATTTTTTTTCTTTAAATAGGCCCTATAGGCGGAGATACAGACATTTTTTCGAAAATATAATAAAAAGGAGCATTTATAAGATCTTGAATTACCAATTAACTAAGACTCTTACAAAACATAGGCGATTTTAAATATGCTAATGAAATAGCGTAAAAAATTGATCATATGTTACATGCTAAAAATATTAACAAATATGTAGTATTTTTAATTAGGCACAGCTTTTGAACCACATAAGCTTTTTTGATGCAACAAACCTTAAATTAAAACATTAAATCTGTACTTTATTTTATTTTCCATACATTTCTTTCTGAGAGTCTTACTAGGAGAGGTTCAGGCCTCCGAATCACGGATTTTTCTCAAACTTTGGGATAAATTTTTAGGTGTCAAAATATGAAGAAAACCAGAATTTAAGATCTTAACGCT
This sequence comes from Anastatus disparis, assembly GCA_017163975.1. Lineage (NCBI taxonomy): Eukaryota > Metazoa > Arthropoda > Insecta > Hymenoptera > Eupelmidae > Anastatus > Anastatus disparis. The sequence continues at coordinate 219,611 of JAFFSR010000055.1, read as the reverse complement.
CAATATTTCACTAGTTATAGACAATTAGAAAAAATCACTGAAAAAGTTACTAGATTTTCAAACGCTTATAGCTCTTCAGTATTAACAGCTAGAAGCTTAAGACCTTTCTTCCTTTCGATCATTTATTATTAATTAATGTTATAAAGTATAATTCCAAGTTCAATTTTCAATGCTCTATAACTCTGGAAAAAAATAATATTTTGATATGCTAAAAGCACTATTTTGAAAGGATTTGAGGTTGGCTTTCATTTGAGAAAGGTCTTAAGCTTCTAGCTGTTAATGCTGAAGAGCTATAAGCGTTTGAAAATTTAGTTTTCAGTAATTTTTTCTAATTGCCTATAACTAGAGAAATATTGAGCGTTAGGGTCTCAAATTCTGGTTTTCTTTATATTTTGACAACTAGAAATTTATCTCAAAGTTTGAGCAAAATCCGTGATCCGAAGCCCTGGGCCTCTCCTGATTAGTTGTTTGGTTATTCAAAATTTTATAAATGCTCCTTTTTATTATATTTTCGAAAAAATATCTAGATGGAGCCTATTTAAAGAAAAGAAAAAACACGGGTCAATTTTATTTCATTGAAAAATCAGATCCTGCAGTTAAAGCCAAATCCGTTATTTTAAGCTTCGTTTTCAAATTATCATATCTTTGATTGCTGGACATGAAATAAGAAGATGTTAAAAATCACGTTTACAAATCAAATTTCACGCTCTTTCTTATTTTTAAATATAACACCATAAAATAATATTTTAAGAAGAAAACATGGCAATAGAGTATACATTAACGTTAATATGGAATAGATTTAAGGTCACCCTTTTGTACATATAGTTCTGGTAAATCAGTATTAGCACAAATGATTTGAATAAACTTAATGAATAGTGTATCCAATAATTATTGAGGATGAGCCTAGCGTTTCATACCTTTAATAGCCAAAATATTAAGATTTGTAGAAATATCTTTAAAATCATAGGATTTCTCCTCAAATATGAGATAGCAAGCTTAGATTTGATCTCAACCTGACCTTGACGGTTTTAGTTAAGCCTATTTCGAAAGTAAGATCCCCATTTTTCATACATCGAATACGATATGAAAATTATTTTATGTGTAGTTCGTACGATAATAATATCTAGGTTTCAATTTTAAAATGGATTGGAAAGTTCTTATAAAAAAAGCATTATTTGGTTTCTGATGTGATTATATCTTAAATAAAAGACATGTCAATGGAGCAAACATCAAGAGTAGTATGAAACTCTAATTTAAAGTAACTGTCTTCTAGTGAACCATTTAATTACACTACTATTTTTAATTACACTTTGGTACATATAGTTTCGTTAAGTCAGAATCAGCACAAATGTGCTGATTCTGACTTAACAAACTTAATGAACAGTCTATCCGATAATTATAGGAATTGAGCTCAGCTTTTCATACCTTCATCAGTTAAAATAATTGGATTTGTATAAATATCTTAAAATTCTTAATATTTTTTCTCAAATGTCTATCTGATAATTATAGGAGTCGGGCTCAGCATTTTATACCTTTGATAGGTCAAATAAATGGGTTTTTATAAATATCTTAAAAGTTTTAGGATTTCTTCTTGAATAAAACATAGTAGGCTTAGATTTAACCCGGTCTCAATATTCGAGGTGAGGTTTCAGTTGGGCCCTGTTTAAAACTGAAATCATCGTCACTTTGTTGAGTAAAATTGCTTTTGCGAGTATAGAAGTGAGACAGAAATTAGATGTTTCAGCGGCTTGGAAGGCTGACTGTTGAAGAGGGCGAGCGCAAGGCATGACGGGTAGATTCAAGCAAGAGAGTTAACGTAGGCGAGCGTACGTGTCGTGAGACGGAGTTAGGCTGCCATCTTAGCTATTCGAATGTGTTTGAGCGTCGGCTATTTTCTTTGAGTAATTTTTTATTAGATCGATCATTATTTAATTCGTACGAATTATTTATAAAATTGTAGTGACCTTTCTCGTGAGTAGTGTATATTTTTTGGTTGCTGAAAAATAATCACCAGAGCGTCATTTGCTGTGACTTTCTTTGGACTGCACATTGTGTTTATTAAGGAGAGTGAGAAAGACAGCAAGCTGCACCGCGAGTCGACGGTGCCGCTTTAGTATATAATCTAGTTCGCTGATCAAATAAAGGGAAATAACAGGAAGACTCTGAGTACATCTTGTCGAGTTAAATATAAGTCTGCAGACTACTGCGTATATCTTTTATATGTATTTGCGATTAATGTGTGGCGTTAGAGACCGTTGTTTGCGTCACTGCTACGTACGTTAGTTTAATTATTATTTCTGTTTATAATACTATACTTTAATTTTGTCTTTATAAACGTGTATATTAAGAGCAGGTCATATATGTCTGTCCTTTTCTGATTAAAGAATTATTTTTTTTCACACAAACTAATAATTGTAGCAATTATAAGAAGATAGCCCAATTTTGAATCATAAAAATCAATATTTTCTTTGATGAGGAAAAATTATTTTTATCGTTTCATTTTGAAGAGAACCTTGAAAAACTTAAAAAATAGAGGCTAGAATGGACAATTCAGTTTTTCAAAGTTTTCTTAAAAACGAAGCGATAAAAATAATTTTTCCTCATAAAAGAAAATATTCTTTTTCATTATACGAGATGGGGCTTTCTTCTTATTTTTTGCTACAATTATTAGGTTTTGCAGAAAAATGAATTTTTTGGTTAGAAAAGGATAGAGATATACGACCTGCTCTTAATATACATAAATAAATAAATATACAATATATATTTAATATAAATAAATTAATACTATCATTTAATTCATTTATTGTAGTTTCTTATAAATTTTATAAATTACATTAAAAATAAATTAAACGATAATATTATAAAATAAAAATTACTATTATTTATTTATTAATATTTTTAATTACTACCTATAAGAAATAATTAATTTAAAAAAATTGTCATTAAAAAAACGAGTTTACTTATATAATTATGTAATTACTTACATAATTAAATTTTAAAATTATTAAGAAGACACAAAATATAAAAAATATAAATAAACTAATAAAAAATATTAAAACAATTAAAAAAAATTTTTTCAAAAGTGTCTTAACAGATAGTTGAACTCGTGCACTCAAAAGGAAAAGCGCGATTGTTACGCATTAGACTAAAGTTACTTCGAGATATTTATAGCATGAAATGATACATGCTCATCTACCCCCTGGTTGTTTAAATTATTAAATTTCAAATTCGAAATTGATAATTCATAGTTTCAAAGTTTAACAAATTACATTAATAATGCCTGTTTCTTCTAGAAAAAAAGAAAAGAAAACAAAAAAAACATTCGCGCAACGTAAATATTTTAAAAACATTTCTTGACTAGAAACGAATTTCCGGTGAAAATGAGGTTCCTATAAGGCACCCTAAGATTATTATATAGCTCCTGTAGGGTGCCCTACGGCGTCCCTAGATGGCGTGTAATGGAGCGATTCTAAGGTACCAATAGGGTAGTCTCATTTTCAGATGTATCCTATTATTACCCGTTTATCACCTGACAGTTGCCTGACAGTCGATGTTGAAAAAATTCGAAGTAATAACATAACCTTTTCTGATGCACGTGTATATCTCGTGTGAAAAAAACTATTTCTCTCGTAAATTTAACTCTTAAATAGTTCAAATATAAATAATATTCAACACGGAAAAAAGAATTATTTTATTTTTGGATACAGTTATGTTCTTAGTTAATAACATTGAATTTTCATGTTATCAGTTCAGTTCAGTTATGTTTTAGCGGTGACAGCGGCCACAGTGGCGATATATTTTTAATAATATAGAGAGAAATGCAATAAGAACATTATATAATGTCTAGTTTGTGAGATAATAACATCTAGGATAAATTTGAAGATGAACTGGAGGGTTCGTCAGAAAAAAGACTTCATTCGATTGTAAAAGTGTGTCATAACAAATGATACTAGATATAAGACTTGTCCTAGGACAATTGAGCGATTCAATAGCAATCGCTAAAGAAATTTTGCTTCCGAGTTTAAACGTGATTCCTGGATCATTATGTCTTTGTTAAGTAAAATTTCTTGCTTGCGACTTTCTACAATAAGGTATCATTGAATTTAAGAATATTAGGCCATGTTATTATATTTTGTACTACTACTCTCAGTGCATGAGGCTTACTTAGCGCTTAGTTCTAAAATCGTTACAACTTTGACTATCAGAGAAACAATGTAAAGATGTCGCAGGTTATATTTACACGCTTATTGTCGCATTTTCATTTCTCTACTATTAATAATGGCACATCATATTTCGAGAATAAGACACGGCCATAGAGAAAAAATGAGCAGTTATCTAAAACTCAAATTTAAAGTACCTGTCTCTTAGTGAACCATAAAATAACCATTCTTTCTTTCATCTTACTTTGGTACATCTAGTATTGTTAAGTCAGTTTCGACTCAATTTATTCGAATAAAATTACTGAACGGTGTTTCCGATGATTATAGAAGTCATCTCAGCGTTTCATAACTTTATTAGTCCAAGTACCCTGGTAGAAACGTTAACCATATATTCGGTATATCATACCGGTGGTCGCGATCTTATGCTGATCAATATCGCGATAAACCCTAACACCGGTTCATCAATTATCCCGATGGTATCGGGAGGATATCGTCAACCTTCTAATTATATTTTATCTAAAGAAACATAATAAAAAATTTAGCTTTAAATTTTATTATGCATATAATAAATTTTACTTTTTCAAATAATAATGTCGAGTCGACCATCTGTAAATTTAATCATAACCTCAAAATTTTCGACCAAATTGAAAGTAGTTCTGTAACATATGTAGACGGTTCGAAAATTCGTTGACAGTATGTCATCATGGCGAAGTCGATATCGTTCACGCTTTGCATGCTCGAGGTATCTGGTTCGAGCCCACTTCACGCAAGATTTTTTTCGATGATAATTTATTTTAAAATATAAAATTAATAAAAAAATATAATTAGAAATGGTTAAATAACAAATTTCGGATGCAAAAAATAATATCAAATAGGGGTTTTAATTAATTGTTTTTAGGGTTATGTTCTTTATCTAATATATGAAATTGTAATTAGTGTCTTCAATGCTTTATTGCGTATATATCGGTTATTTATCGCGACTGCGTCGCGACGAGATATCGCTAGCCGTTAGTTTACTAAGCATATTTTTATCCTGAATTTTCTACCAGGGTAATTAGATATGTATAAATATTTTAGGACTCTTCAGGATCCTTCTTAAATATAACATACTAGGCTTAGATTTGACCTGGTTTTAACCTTCGAGGTGGGGTTTCGATTAGGCCCTTTTTAAAACTGAAATCCCTTATTTTTGATGTAGGAAATAAAAATTAATAATGACTTTACGCGTAGTTTTCATGATATTGAGACCTTAGTTAGATTTTTACAGATTAATTATTGCGTTCTAATGCGAAAAGCCTAACCTAGTGATTTAATATAGGTCATAACAACGGATATTATGATAAAAATTATCTTAAGTCCTTGTTGGATATTTAATATCGATCTTAAATTAAATTTCACTTGTGAGCTCAAGTATTTTTTTTTTATTTATTTCAACCATGTACAGCTTTACGCTTTTTACATTAAGATTTTACAAACCATTTACAATTTACAATGTCTCACAATGTTGTCGCCGCTGTTTCTATTTACATTATCTCCACCTTTATAATATCACCATATTACAATATTAAACCTATGCCTTTTTACCCTACTATTCGCCTTGTTTTCCCGTTTATTCTATACTAATATATCTACACTTTACATATGTTTTTGGTTACTATTACATTTGGTCCTTATTCTATATTATTCGTTGTATTGGTACACTGTTGGACCTCTATTTTCCCCCTTTCCCTTGCTTTTTTTTCAAATTCCAGCATGTATCTACATATACTTTCGTTTATTTCGCCCCTTGAGCTTACTAATATTTTTTTAACTAAAGTTTCTCCCTGCGCACCCGACCTCCATTCATCCAAGCCTTCAATTACTTTCACGTTTATTTTCCTTCTGGCTACTTCGCATGCCCATATATGCTTTAAGCTTTCCTCTGTCCCTTGGCAAAATCTGCAGTTGATATTGCTAAAGCCTTTTTTCCCTTCTCTTATAGCACTCCCGCACCTTATTCTTGCCCACTCCTCCTTTAGTGTTCCGCAGACATTTTTTTTTCAATACTTTTTCGCAATCAATGTTTCTTTTGACTAGTTTGTAATACTTCCAGAAATTCGATTTGTCTATTTTGGCCCAATTACTTTGAATCTCTTGCTCTCTTTTAATTTTTTCCCTCTTTCGAATTTTTCTACTATTTTTTCCTTACTTTCCTTAATAATCATGATGATAGTTTCGCCGTCGCCTACCTCTCTCAGCGTTTTCTGTCATTCTTTGCCCCACGCGGTCACATTGTTATTTACAATCCCTCGTATTGCCACTTTTAAACAAATCTTAGGCCAGCGTTCGTCAATCATTTCTAGAATTTTTTGTACGTACCTAGCTGCTCTTTTCATATTTTCTATCTGTAGGCTACCCTTCCCCGTTCGTGAGCGCAAGTATAATTCTCCAATTATCATGACCTCATCGAGTAGAATTGTCAATATGCACCCTTGATAAAAAATCATCATTAATTTCTCTTATTGATTAGTAAATAATAAATTTATTTTATTTACTATTTCCCAGTCTAGTAAATTTATATAGATTGACAATAGGTAGGTTTCATTATTGTAATTTGAATTATAGCGCTTGTTGCGTAAGGCTTACCACAAGCTTCAGTTGCAAATTATCATACCTTCAATTGCCAGATATAAAATGAGAAGATATCAAAGGTCAATTTTACAAATCAAAATAAGCGCACTTTTTTAATTTGGACTGTCAACAACATCAAATAATATCTTGCGAATGAGACATTGCAATAGAGTTAACATCGATGTTAATACAAAACTAAAATTAAACGTAACTGTCTTATAGTGTACTAATAAATTTCAATAATATTTATAATCATGCTTCTATACGAATGAATATGATTAATCAGTTAGGTCACAAATTGTTTGAATATACTCAATAAATAGTGTATTCAATGAATATTGGAAAAGGACCTAGCGTTAAATACCATAGCTAAAATCATAAGACTCATAGTAATATCTTAAAATTCATAGGTTTTTTTTTAAATATAAAATAGCAGACTCAGATTTAAACTCTGCCTTACCTTGAATGTACGTTTTTCATTGGGTCTTTTTTGAAATCATGTCCCCTAATTTTTAATATAGCAAACGCGATATTAAAGTTGCTGCATGTATAGTTTGTATGATACTTATATATAGGTTGAATTTTTAGAAGTAAATTGGTGGGTTTACTTAAAAAAACATAGCTTAGCTGTTAGTGTAGGTCATAATTAAGGATATTAAATAACCCACTTGTCTTAAACCTCTTAGAGATTAGATGGCCATAACAAGTGATATTCTGCTTACGAGCTCAAACGTGATTCCCGGATCATTATAACTATGAAAAGTGGAGTTTCTTACTTGCGATATGCGTCAAAAGAGTATTATTGATTTTATGCTTGCCCATCTGAATAATAAATTGTTGATATTAATAATTTGCCAAGAGAATTGAATTACTGAACATAGAATGTTAGGCTATATTATTATATTGTGGATCACAACGCTTAGTGAGCTAGGCTTATTTTAAGCATGGTTTGTAAAAGGTCATATTCGTCACTGTTAGACATACAATATTGTGGTTTATAGGTTATAATTTACGTATTTTCTTCCTCTTAATATCAAAAACATTAAAGATAATATTAAACTAAGATTCGAAGAAACAGTCTCATAGTAATCCATTCAATAAAAATTATATCTCTAATGACAATTTGGTACATGAAGTTCAGCTAGGTTAATTTAAGCACAATTAATTTGAGTAAACTTAATAAACAGTGAATCTATTGATTAAAGGAGTCAGGCTTAGCGTTTTTTACCGTGATCGGCTAAAATAAAAGGGTTCGTAAAGATATCTTGAAATTCATAGGATTTTTTTCTAGAAATAATATAGCAGGCAAAGATTTTACTTTTGTCTAACCGTCAACGTTAAATTTTAGTTTGGAATGCTCTGATATTCTTCTTTAGATTACATTGTTCAGTACATAAGGCTTAATGGGAGCGCAGTTCGTAATTGTGCCTTTCATTGCCAAACTTCAAATGTGAGGCATCAATGGTCATATTTACACAATATATTTTTCTCCATGTCTTCATATCAATATTAACAGCGAGGTATTATATCTGAAGAAGAAGACATGGCAATAAACTCAACATTAACAGTAGTGTGTAACTTGAATTCAGAATGACTACCGTATGGTAAACCATTCGTTTACAGTGCTAATTCTGATCAGTCTTTGATACATAAAGTTTTGTTAAATCAGTTACAACACAAACTATTAGAACCAACTTGATTAACAGTATATCTAATAATTATATGTGTCGAGCTCAGTGTTTTCTACCTTTAATAGCCCAAATAATATGCTTTCTAGTGATATCTCAAAATCCATAGGATTTCTACTGAACAGCAGGCCGAAGTAGAATCTGATACCGACCAAGTAAAAATTGAGTTTTTTGTTATTTACTCAAGTATTAATCGGTGTTTCTTCAAATTAAAGGTTGAGCGCAATAAATATTATCATTATAAACATTTATGATCAAGAAAAAAAATTTTACCGCTTTGTTTTTAAGAAAAGTAAGGAACGCCGAAGTAAAAGTTTATGTTTATAATATTTTTGCGTTCCTTACTTTTCTCCAAAACAAAACAGTAGATTTTTTTTTCTTGTGCATACATATTTGTAATGATAATATCTATTGCGCTTAACCTTCAATTTGCAGATACACCGATTAATACTTGAGTAAATAACAAAAATCTCAATTAGACAAGGACAGCGAATCCAGCCTGCTCTTAAGTATAAAATAGCAAGGTTCACTTTCACCTTCACCTTACTTCGAAGGCAAAGTTTTATTCAAACCTATTTCATAACTTTGTCTCCTTTGTTTTTAATATAGCAAATACAACCAGAAAATTATATAATGTATAGTTCGTATGATAATAAAATTATATTATCATACTTTATTTTCAATATAGCAAATACAACCAGAAAATTATATAATGTATAGTTCGTACGATAATAAAATATAGGATAAATTATTATACATGATATCTTGAAATGGTGATAGAGTGAACATCAAAGGTAATATGAAACTAAAATTGAAAGTAATAGTCTCATAGTAATCTATTCAATAAAAATTTTATCTCTAATCACCATTTGGTTCATGAAGTTTAGCTAGGTTAATTTTAGCACAATTAATTTGAGTGAACTTAATGAACAGTGTATCTAATAATTAAAGGAGTCAGGCTTAGCGTTATTTACCGAGATCGGCTGAAATAAAAGGATTCGTAGAGATATCTTGAAATTCATAGGATTTCTTTTTAAAAATAATATAGCAAGCAAAGATTTCACCTTCATCTAAACTTCAAAGTAAGATTTCAGTTAAAAATGCTCTGATATTCTTTTTTAGATTACATTGTTCAGTACATAAGGCTTAATGTAAGTGCAGTTCGCAATGTTACCTTTCATAGCCAGACATCAAATGTGAGGCATCAATGGTCATATTTACACAATATATTTTTCTCCATGTCTTCATATAAATATTAACAGCGAGGTATAATATCTTAAGAAGTAGACATGGCAATAAATTCATCATTAACAGTAGTGTGTAACTTGAATTTAGAATGACTACCATATGGTAAACCATTCGTTTACAGTGCGATCTCTGATCAGTCTTTGATACATATAGTTTTGTTGAGTCAGTTACAACACAAACTATTAAAACCACCTTGATTGACAGTGTATCTAATAATTATATGTGTCGAGCTCAATGTTTTATACCTTTAATAGCCCAAATAATTGTATTTTTAAAATATCCTGAAAATTTTATCAATTCTTCTAAAGTTTAAAGTAATAGACGTAGACTCAAATTTGACATAAATTAAGGGTAAAGTATCAGTCTGACTTAATATTAAAATTAGTTATATAGTAATATTAAAATCTTAGTTATATTGTTCAAGATCAATTTAAGGGTTCTCATGGAAAAAGGTTCACCTTGTGGTGTGTTTGGGTCTCAACCAAGGATCTAATCACAATTTGGTGAATAAAGTTTGACTAGGTTGATTTTAGCACGATTGTTTTAGGTTAACTTAATTAACAGTGTATCTACTTATTAAAGGAGTCAGGCTTAGCGTTTTTACCTTGATCAGCTAAAAAAAAAAGGATTCTTAAAGATATCTTGAAATTCATAGAGTTTCTTTTAAAAAATAATATAGCAGGCAAAGATTTTACCTTTGTCTAATCTTCAACGTAAGATTTTAGTTTGGAATGCTCTAATATTCTTCTTTAGATTAAATTGTTCAGTACATAAAGCTTAATGTGAGCGCAGTTCGTAATTGTGACTTTTATTGCCAGACATCAAATATGCGTCATCAATGGTCATATTTACACACTATATTTTTTTCCATTTTTTCATATTAATACTAACAGCGAGATATTATATCTTAACAACAAGCCATGGCAATAAATTCAACATTAAGGGTAGTGTGTGACTTGGATTTGGAGTAACTACCGTATGGTAAACCATTTGTTTATAGTGCTATTTCTAATCAGTCTTTGATACATGAAGTTTTGTTAAGTCAATTACAACTTATACTATTAGAATCAACTAAATGCACAGTGTATCTAATAATTAAATGAATCATACTCAGTGTTTGATACCTTTTAAAGCTCAAATAATTATATTTTTACACTATCCTAAAAATTTTAGGATTTCTTCTAATGTTTAAAATAATAGGCGTAGACTTAAATTTGGCATAACTGATAGGTAAAGTATCAGTCTGACTTGTTTTAAAACTAAGTTTCCTAATTTTTAATATGGCAAATGTTATGTGATAATAATTAAACGTGTCGTTTCTGTGATATTAAAATCTCAGTCTAATTATTGAAGCTCAATTTAAGGGTTCTTATGGGAAAAGGTTCACCTTGTGGTGTGTTTGGGTCTCAACCAAGGATATTAAAGTAAAGAGTCGTTTCAGCCCTTGTTAGAAATCTGATAGTGTTCACCAATTTATACTTTTTTATAAATGCAAACGCAACTTTCAGATTCTTATTACTTCGCTGAGTAAAATTTTTAACATGCAACTTATATCAAAAGAGTATCATGGATTTTATGCAAACATAAATAAATGATAAATCATCATTATTAACTATTTTTTAAAAGAGTGAATTTATATGCTTGTAGAATTGGTGGGCTTCATTATCGTATTTTGAATTTCAGTTTTTAGTTCTTATTTTATGCTTTTTTCACTAATGGTCATACCTTCGGATATCTGACATGAAATGAGAGGATATTGTAGACATCTAATTTTACATCATAAAATATTATTTCAAAAATGAAACCTGACAATAGAGTAAACAGTAACGTTAATGTGTAACTGAAATTAAAAGTAACTATCTAATGGTAAACTTTAAATATAAATATTATTTACAATTACTCTTCTATATATATAGTTTTGGTAATTCAGTTTGAGGATAAATTATTTAAATAAAACTCCATAAATAGTTTATTAAACTATTATTAAAGTTGAGCTTAGCGTTTAATATCTTTAACAGCATGTCGGAGCTGCAGCAATTGAGTTTTGCTTTTTTTATTTTATCAATATCTTTTTAAATTTAGAAATTAAACAAATATAATGACTTGTACGCACTAAATCTATATTAGTACAATAATTTTTGTTAAAATAAAAAATCATTTGGACTTGTTATTTTTTTATGAGCTTTGATTGGAAATTAGATATTGAACTCGACGAACCTAACCTTAAAATACGATACATTGAAAGTTTTGATTATAACTTTGTAAGTTCAATATTTTGGTGGATTTCTTGGGTTGTCCGCACTAGAGTTTAATCTTACAAATTTTTTCTTTGTAGTAAAAAAACTCGATTAAACGCATCGTTTATTCATAAGTTAGGATTGGAAACATTATTAGAAGGCGGACAGCTTCGTCATGCTCTTAATAGCTAAAATAATATGCTTTGTAGCAATATCTTAAAATCCATAGGATTTCTACTTGAATATTAAATAGCAAGGTTCACTTTGACCTTCACCTTACTTCGAAGGGAAAGTTTTATTCAAACCTAATTCATAATCTTGTCTCCTTTATTTTCAATATAGCAAATACAACCATAAAATTATATAATGTATAGTTCGTATGATAATAAAATATCGGATAAGTTTTTAAAGATAAACTGGAGCGTTCTCGTAGAAAAAGCTTTATTAGGTTTTTAAAGTGCGTCATAACAAAAGATACCAGATAAAAGACTTGCCCTTGGTCTATTTAGCAATTTAATAGCTATCGCCAAAATGATTTTGCTTTTGAGTATAAACGTGACGCCCGGATCATTATATCTTTGTTAAATGGAATATTTTGCTTGTATTTTTCTACAGGAGTATATCATTTATTTTATGCTTACATAAGTAAATAATAAATTTTTATCATTTATAAAATCCAAAAGATATAATAACAAATGAATATGGAATATTAAACCGTAGTATTGTATTTGGTACTACTACTCTAAGTGCGTAAGGCCTACCCTGAGCTTAGTTCGTGAATAGTTGCACCTCAGACCACCAGATATACAATGTAAAGGTGTCCTAGATCATATATACTTGCTTATAATCACACTTCCGTTCCTTCACTTTCAACAAAGGTATATAATATTTCGAAAACGAAACACGGCACTTGATTAAACAAGAGCAGTAATCCAAAACTGAAATTTAAGGTACCTGTCTCATAGTGAACCATTAAATAACCATTCCATCTTTTATTCTACTTTTGTACATGTAGTATTGTAGAGTCCGTTTCCGCTCAAATCATTCAGATCAACTCAATGAACAGTGTATCCGGTAATTATAATAGTTATCTTAACGTTTTATACATTTAGTAGCACAAATAATTGAATATGTATAAATAGTTTTGCACTCTTTGCATTATTTCTTGAATATATTATAGTAGGCTTGAATTTAACCTGGTTTTAACCTTCAAGTTGTGGTTGCTGTTATGTTTTTTTTAAAACTTAAATTCCTCATTGTAAATGTAGTAAAAAAAACTGTTTATTTTTTTACGTGTAGTTTTCATAATATTACGCTCTAAGTTGAATTATCAGAGATCAATTATTGCGTTCTAATGCGGGAAGCTTAACCTAGTAGTTTTATTTAAGTCATCACAACTAAAGTCATAATAGAGACTTTTTTAAACCCTTGTTGGATGTATAATTTCGAACTTGAATCAAATTTTACTTGTAAGCGCTAGTATTATTCCTCGATCGTTATGACCCCAACGAGTAAAATTTTTAATATGCGCCCTCAATCAAAGATCATCGTCAATTTTTCTTATTCATCAGTAAATTATAAATTTTCTTTATTCACTATTTTCCAATCGAGTTAATTTATATAGAATGACAATATGTAGGTTTCATTATTGTGATTTGAGTTATAGCTCTGAGTGGGCAAGGCATACCTTGAACTTCATTTACAAATTATCAAACCTCTAATTAACAGATATAAAATAAGCAGGTAGCACAAGTGATATTTACACATAAAGGCTAGTGCACTTTTTAATTTTAACTGACAACACAGTAAAATAATATCTAGAGAACAAAACGTTGCAATAGAGTAAACATCGACGTTAAAACGGAACTTGAATTCAACGTAACTATCCTATAGTAAACTATTACATTTTAATAATTTTTATAATCGTCCTCCTGTATATATAAATGAAATCAAAAAGTTTTGTTGCAAATTGTTCGAATTTACTCAATACATAGTGTAACTAATGAATATTAGAAAAGGACCTATCGTTAAATACCATAGCTAAAATGATAGGATTTATAGTTATATCTTAAAATTCATAGGTTTTCTTTTTAAATATAAAATAGCAGACTAAGATTTGAACTCTGCCTTACCTTTGATGTGCAGTTTAATTGAGTCTTCTTTAAAACCATGTCCCCTGATTTTTAATATAGCAAACGCGATATCAAAGTGATTGCATGTATATTTTATATGATATTTATATCTAGGTTGAATTGTTAAAGTTAAATTGGTGAATTCTCTTGGAAAAAACATAGCTTGGATGTTAGTGTGGGTCATAACTAAGGATATTAGATAAGCCACTTGTCTTGAACCTTTTTAAGAGTTGATGGCCATAGCGAGAGATATTCTGCTCACGAGCTCAAACGTGATTTCTGGATCATTATAACTTTGTAAAGTGGAGTTTTTTACTTGCAATATGCATAAAAAAAGTATTATTAATTTTATGCTTGCCCATGTGAATAATAAATTATTGATTTTGATAATTTGCCAAAAGAATTGAATTACTGAACATAGAATGTTAGGCTATATTATTATTTTGTGGATTCTAACGCTTAGTGAGCTAGGCTTCTTTCAAGCTCAGTTTAAAAAAGGTGATATTCTTTACCGTTAGACATACGATATTGTGGTTTTATAGGTTCAAGTTTACGTATTTTCTTCCGGTTAATATCAAGAACATCATATGATATTCTGAAATGGCGATAGAGAGAACATCAAAGGTAATGTGAAACTAAAATTCAAAGTAACAGTCTTATAGACATCCATTCGATAAAAATTCTATCTTTAATCACAATTTGGTACATGAAGTTTAGCTGGGTTAATTTTAGCACAATTAATTTGCGTAAACTTAATGAACAGTGTATCTACTTATTAAAAGAGTCAGGCTTAGCGTTTTTTACCGTGATCAGCTAAAATAGAAGGATTTGTAGAGATATCTTGAAATTCATAAGATTTCTTCTTAAAAATAATATAGCAGGCGAAGATTTCACCTTCATCTAACCTTTAAAGTAAGATTTTAGTTGGGAATTCTCTAATATTCTTCTTTAGATTACATTGTTCAGTACATAAGGCCTAATGTCAGCGCAGTTTGTAATGGTACCTTTCATAGCCAGACAACAAATGTGAGGCATCAATGGTCATATTTATACAATATATTCTTCTCCATGTCTTCATATCAATATTAACAGCAAGGTTTTATATCTCAAGAAGAAGACATGGCAATAAATTCAACATTAACAGTAGTGTGTAACTTGATTTTAAAATGACTACCGTATGGTAAACTATTCGTTTACAGTGCTATCTCTGATCAGTCTTTGATACATGTAGTTTTGTTAAGTCAGTTATAACACATACTATTAGAACCATCTTGATTAACAGTGTATCTAATAATTATATGTGTCGAGCTCAGTGTTTTGTACCTTTAATAGCCCAAATAAAAGTATTTTTACGATATCCTAAAAATTTTATGATTTCATCCAAAGTTTAAAGTACCAGACGTAGACTCAAATTTGACATAGACTAAAGGTAAAGTATCAGTCTGACTTGTTTTAAAAGTAAGTTTACTAATTTTCAATATAACAAATGTTATATGATGATGATTGAACGTGTCGTTTCGGTGATATTGAAATCTTAGTTATATTGTTAAAGATCAATTTAAGGGTTTTCATGAAAAAAGGTTCACCTTGTGGTGTGTTTGGGTTTTAACCACGGATCTAATCACAATTTGGTAAATGAAGTTTGGCTAGGTTGATTTTAGCACGATTGTTTCAAGTAAACTTAATTAACAGTGTATCTATTTATTTAAGGAGTCAGGCTTAGCGTTTTTACCTTGATCGCCTAAAAAAAAGGATTCGTAGAGATATCTTGAAATTCATAGAGTTTCTTTTAAAACATATTATAGCAGGTGAAGATTTTACTTTTGTCTAACCTTCAACGTAAGATTTTAGTTTAGAATGCTCTAATATACTTCTTTAGATTACATTGTTCAGTACATAAAGCTTAATGTGAGCGCAGTTCGTAATTGTGCCTTTTATTGCCAGACAGCAAATGTGAGGCATCAATGGCCATATTTACACAATATATTTTTCTTCATGTCTTCATATCGATATTAAAAGCGAGGTATTATATCTTAAGAAGTAGACATCGCAATAAATTTAACATTAACAGTAGTGTGTAACTTGAAACTGGAATGACTACCGTATGGTAAACCATTCGTTTACAGTGCTATCTCTGATTAGTCTTTGATACATGTAGTTTTGTTAAGTTCGTTACAATACAAACTATTAGAACCAACTTGATTGACAGTGTATCTAATAATTATATTTGTCAAGCTCCGTGTTTTAGACCTTTCATAGCCCAAATAATTGTATTTTTACAATTTCCTGAAAATTTTATGATTTCTTCTAAAGTTTAAAATAATAGACGTGTAACGTACCCAAGTGGGTAATAGTTACTTTTTAAAAAAAATGAATTATGGTCCAAATTCGATGCTACATCAATTAGCGTATAATATAAACGCGATAGATTTTTAATTTTATGTACGCGACTTGTATAATTTTCTTTAACGTATTTAATAAACTACGCAAGCTCCGTTCGGGCAGTGGGCCAGATTGGAAGGTAGCTATTAAATACTTTACTAGCAAACTACAAAAGCTCCGTTCGGGCAGTAGGCCGGATTGGAGTGTAGCTGCTAGGTCCCTATTCAACAAACTACACAAGCTCCGTTCGGGCAATAGGCCAGATTGGAGGGTAGCTGTTATATATTTTGTTAATGAAACATCAGCTGATTAATAAAGCTAGGCGTTTCCTTTGTTAGTATTTAATGTATTACTATTTTTAATAATAAAAGGAAATATATATTATATTAGATATTCTTTTATTTTAAGCAAAAATATAAGTATGTAATTACAAAATGAAAAAAGAAAACTCTCCGGTGAGAGAAAAAGAGAAGCTCTTTAAAGATGTAAGCTCAATTTATTTTATTTGAAAGCTCTTAATATTAACCTGGGGGAGGGGGGGTTAACCCTAGAGCGCTTGTATGTCCCCAGAGTCAATAGAGCTCAATTTGAATTTCTTTTTTAATAAAAACCTCAGATAAAGGGCGTCAAGCTTAGGCGCTTATATGTCCCAATTGTTATCGGTTTATTAAGTTTATTTTAATTTTTTGCTGTAAAAAGCAAAGGGCGTTAAGCTTAAGCGCTTGTATGTCCCAATTGCTAAGCGAAAAATATTTTACGGCCAAGAAATTTATATTTGGTTCTTGATTTAATGTCAAGTCAGGTAAACAAAGGGCGTTAAGCCTAAGCGCTTGTATATCCCAAGTGTTACCGGTCTGAGTCGATTCAAGAATAAGGCGCGCGAGTCAGCGAGACTTGGGCTTTTATACGCGCCGAGCTTCTCTCCATCTCTCTTACCATGGTGGGGAGCTTTTAAAGTTGCGCGCGCTTACAGGCTTTACAAAGTTTCGGAGTTTTATTTTTCCGTCTCGCTCGCTCTTATATGCTTAAATATTAAGACATAGTAAGCGCGCTGTAAGGTTGCCTCGCGCGCTGTAAGCCAGCTGTGCCTTGACCTATATACAATCTTGTATATAGGTCACGCGCTTACTATGCCTTTATGCGCTTATAATTTATTAATGAAATAATAAAATAAAATTAAAATATGAATAACTAATGATTTAATAAAGAAAAAAAATATATTATTTAAAAGAAATAATTACATAACGAATTAAATAAATAAATAATTTGAAAATAATAAAAAATAAATTAAAATTGAAATGAAAAAATCGTTTAAATAATTAAATAGTAAAAGATATAACAAATACTAATGAAAAATAAGAAAATAAAATCAAATAAAAATACAAATTTTAATAATATCTAACAAAATAAAAAAGGGAAGAGAAACGGGGCGCTTTGGGGCGTCAGATTGCCCCCCAAATAAAAAATTTTTTTTTTAAGGCGGAAACAAAAAATTTTTTATTTTACAAAAACAAAGAATATCACGGTCGTAGTTTCATATTTACAAAATAAAAATCTTTTTACAATAGAAATCAAAAAAGTCTTTTTATTCAATAAATTAAATTAAAAAATGTTTATTTTTTCTTAATTAAAATTAAACTTAAAAATTGTCTTTTTTTTCATATTTTTTAGCAAACAAATTTAACGCACACAAAAAAAACTACAATTTCATATAAAATGAGGGAAAAAAAATGTCTTTTGAAATTAAATAAACTAAAAATACGCACTTTTTTCTTTTTAAAATAAAAAATCACAAAACACACTAAAAATTCACTGTTTCTTTTTTAAATTAAACGAAGGCACTATCGGCTGAGGGCCTTCACCCATGAGTCAAAATCTTCGATATTGAGCAGATGAATGTCGTCCTGGTTGGAAGAAACACCCAACCCCTTCATATCTTGAAAAATCTCCTCTAAGGATGATCCAGGACGAAGCCTTTTAATGGGCGTCGGCACGTAGGTTGCGCACGATGTCGATGGACCCGGGTCATATTCTTCCCCGTTATTTGAGGTGATGGTGGCGGCCATCCGGCGCTTTTTGGCGGCTAACAACTTAAAGTCCTCCACGGTGGGAGTCCTCATCCGTGGAGCGACTGTCGTTGGTGGTGGCGAAGGTGTTGGCGTTGGTGCCGGCGTAGGAGGCGGCGACCGAAAAGGATTCGGTATCCTGGCCGTGCGGATTCGGACTCTTCTTGTCCTCTCCTGCTCCTCTTCAAGGAGCGCTATCTCCGCGGCCGTTGGAAATACCAGGGGCGTCATCGTCGGTTTAAATACGCCGGCGAGACGCGTTTCGCAAAACCTGCCCCTGGCAGGTTTTTCTTCGTAATTGAAACGAATTTATTTCGCCTCCGCTTTATTGACTGGCATGGGAGATGTTGATGAGGCTCCTATGTACAGTCAATAATATTTTTGTCTATTAGATATGCCGTAGCCTGAGTGGTGGCATGGCACGTGCCATATAAGCCAGTTTGCGTGGAGGCGTCCATGCTTGATGCTGGCTATGGCTTGACTGGCGCGACTGATAAGAGCGCGCAAGCTGCTGTTTGTAAGTCGCGGCAGTCAAGCTTTCCCCTACTTTGATGCGCGCGCAGCGTATATAGGGCCCACAAGTCTTCACGTCGCGCGCTTTAAACTATCGTACTAGGCGCTCTGTCCCTTTCTAATATTTATTTAAATTTAATAATTAATTACATTTAAACGCGACGTAAGAAACTGATTCTTTTTCGTAACAGTAATTGAATAATTTTTTTCTATTGAATTAAATTATAAAATTTATTAGTTACCGAGCTTTTTTCTTTTAAACTATTTACATATACACGAGTTAACTGTGATAATTCTTGTTTTTAGAAATCTTGCGTGCTGTTGCCAAGCTTGAACAAATCAATATTAGCGCTTTACAAAGAAATATTTTTTCAAGAATTTCAATATATTCTTAAATAAAAAAAGATTTTTTTTTAAAACAAATTAGTTTTTTCCAAATTCACATTCTTAAATAAAAATCCATGTATTTACAGTTTTTTTTCAACGTAGTAATCAAGATAGGTGCGCAAATAAATACTTGACTTTTATTTACGTGTAAAAAGGTAAATATAAAATAATATAAATGTAAATAATGTATTATAAGAATAAACAAAAAATTTCTTTCTTTCGTTTCGCATGTAATTTTATGTGTTGTACGCCATAATTTTTTAAATTCATTTATTTAAACTATAAATAAATTATTTGCAAACTAAATTTATATCACAAAATTTTTTCACGCATAATAGGGTTTTAAATTCGATACATGAAATTTACCACGATCTTTTAATGAATTTTTATCTATTAATAAATACGTATCAATTCCTATTTTTTCTTTTACTAAAAAAGGACCACTATATACGTGAAAGAATTTTGCGATCTTTCTATCAATCGCATCCGATAGATTTTGTTCTTTTCTCAATACTAAATCATTTTCGTGGAATACGAAATGTTTTTTGTTTAAGTTTTTCTTAATCGCACGCTTTTTAAGCTATCTTGCATGATATCTCGCGCTGAAGAGATCCTCTTTTCTTGAGATATTTCTTGTTTTTCTTCTGGGATTTTTAGATATTTTTCCCAAAGCCTTATCGGTTTTTTATTTAAATGTAGCTCTAATGGCGTACATGTCGTCGTTTCGTGATGCGTCTCGTTGATGATTAATTGAATTAAATCAACGTATTTCATCCAACTTGTATGCTTGTCACCTACAAAAGTACGGAAAAAACGACCAAGTTCGCGATGCACACGTTCTACCACGTTGCTCTGCGGATGTCTTATAGACGAAAAATCGGTCAAATTCCTTTGTTATTCAGTTTTTTCATCCATTTATCGGATACAAATTGTCTACCGTGATCAACTATTATAGCTTCCGGTTTACCGTATTTTTCAATATAGTCATTAAAAATTTTCTTAATTACTGTAACTGTATTTGCACGTTTTAACGGATGCAAGACCACGTATTTAGAAAAAACGTCTATAGTCGATAAAATGAATTTTACGCCCCCCGTTGACGTCGGCAAAGGCCCGTAAAAATCGATTGAAAGTAAGTCATTAGGCTGTTCTACGAGTATCGGTTGAAAAAGCTCTTCATATTTAATAGTTAAGTGCTTAGTTCTTTGACACGTATCGCAGTTTTTCAAGAATAAGCGCACTTTTTTACGCATTTTATAAGCAAGAAAGTGCTCATGAATCATTTTGTAAACCTTTTTAGATCCTACATGACCGTAAAGTTCGTGAATTTCCAACACGAGCTTTTTAAAGACAATTTCCGGTAATATGATTTTTAATCTATGAAGAGTATTTTTACAAATTAGATCGTTTTCAATTATGAAACGTTTTTGAGAGCTTTCATTTGTTTTAATTTTATCAATTATTTTCAGGATGTAACTATCTTTTAATTGCAAATCACGTAAATTATTTGGATCATTTATTAATTCTTTACTTAATTTCATCGTTTTTAACGCAGCTATCATTATTTCAGCGTCATATTGCTTAAAATCAGGGTCAACTATACGACTTAAATAGTCAGCGACTGCATTTTTCTTTCCTGGTAGATACTCAGGATAAATATTAAAGTCTTGAATTGCTAATATCCACCTGCGTAGTCGAGCATTATTGTACTTGCTACTACGCAAAAATGCAAGTGCTTCGTGATCAGTTCTCACGATAATTTTTGAAGCTCCTCGCAAGTAAGAATCAAGTTTTTCTAGCGACCATACTATCGCTAAAAGCTCTTTTTCTGTAGTTAAATAAAAACATTCACTACCCTTTAACGTGCGGCTTATGAAGCAAATTATTTGTTCTTTGTCGTCATCGTTAACTTGCGAAAGTACGCCTGATATAGCATAATCACTCGCGTCTGTAGTTAAGATATAAGGACGCTTAGGATTTGCAAATTTTAAGATTATATTCTCATCGAATAGATTCTTTACATTTATGAATGCTTGGTCGTGTTCTTCAAGCCATTCATATTTTTTGCCCTTTTTTAATAAATCTATTAAAGGCTTAGCACTTTCAGAAAAATTCTTTATGAATTTCGTATAAAAATTCACTAAACCGAGAAAGCTTTGCAATTCTTTAATGTTTCGCGGTTTACGAAAATTTTTTATGAATCTTATTTTGTTCGGATCGGGCCTTAATCCTTCAGCGGATATTATATGCCCGAGGAACTCAACTTGATCGCTTATAAATTTAGATTTTTTAAAATTCAAGCGCAAGTTGTGCTTGAGTAAACGCTGGAATAGCGTTCTCAAGTGCTGTAAGTGTTCGTCGAAATTTGTTGATTTTACTAGTAAATCATCAACGAATACTAATAAAAAATCATCTAATCTAGAAATAGCTTCATCTAGACCGCGTATTAAAGCAGCACTGCTCGTCTTCATACCGAAAGCTGCGACGTTAAACTCGTAAACGTGATTATCGCATTTGAAAGCTGTAAATTTCTTGCTTTCTTCTGCAAGCTCGATCTGCCAATAGCTGTTGGTAAGGTCGAGGCTTGTCATGCATTTGCTATTAATGCATCTTTGAAAAACCTCTTCAATACCCGGAGGAGCCTCATAATCGTCGTTTAACCGCTCGTTTAACTTACGAGCATCTAAGCATAATCTGATAGAGTCATCCTTCTTTTTTACGACAACTATTGGATTAATCTAAGGGCTATTAGAGCGGCGTATTATTCCGAGTTCTAGCATTTTATTTATTTCGGCTTTTACTTTTTCACGATAATTTAAAGGAATCGGATAAGGTTTAGAATAGAACGGTGACTCGTCTTTTAAATGTTATTTATATTTATAATTTGTTAATAAACCGGGCCGTTTTCCGAATACTTCTTTGAACTCGATAATTGTTTGTTTTAATTTTTCTTTTTGCGCATCATTTAGATTTACACATAAGTTTATTTTCTCGTCGATTTCCTTTAAGGAAAGCTCGTACGAATAATAATCGTTAGTAAAATTTTTATAACTAATTTGATTATTAAAGTTTTTTAAGAGCTTCGAAGCTTCTTCATTTTCAAAGAAATCTTCATAAGACTCTTGTATATACAGAGAGGTAAATTCTTTTGAATCGAACTTTGCATCTGCGTACTCGATGATTCCATCGATACCATTGATTTCAAAGAGTATTTCTTTGGTTACCGTGTTTATTATCATTTTAAGAGCTTTTTGCGAGTCTTAGCCTAAAATGCATGGTTTTACAAGTTTACATATTAGTTCGTGTAAGTTTGGCTTACCGAATTCTATGTATTTATTTAACTCGTGCAAGAATTTCATCGGGCTTTCTGTATCTAGCCCTTTGAATTTAGGTAAATCGATGTTTATTTTACGAGTAGCTTTATTAATTGGTGTACTAGTACCGTCAGGGGTCATATGAGTGATATTCTCAATTCTATTTTCGAGTTTTTTAATATCTTTATCACTTTTAGACGCGGCATCATCAATTTGCTCCAAGCAATATTTCTTTAACGCGGTTAAATCGGCGTTATCGTCTAAACGTTTAATTATTCCGTTTGAGGTATCTTTTAATTTATCGTTTTCTTTGGTTACTTCTTTGTTTTTATTCTCAAGCGAATTAATTTTATTGTTTCATTTTTCAATATCATCTTGAACCTTTTTTAACGTATTAGTTAAAGAATCGAATTTTTCATCGCATCTATACGCGGATTTCTCAGGCAATTCATCTACAGTTTTATTTAAATCGATTACCTTTTTGTCTAAGGCATCTTGGCGTTCATCTAAGGTTTTAAATTCCTCAGAAACCGCCGCTTGCTACTCGAGATGCTTTTTACTATCCTCAGATATACTATCATCTCGCAAAGACGTTTGAATGTCCTGGTAACGTGCACGAAGAATTTTCTTTGCGTGCGACATCATGAAAAGATTTTTTTTCACTTTATTAATTAATTTTAAATTTTTATGGTATTGATTTATTTAAGACCCGAGCTTATTTTATTTAACATAAAAAAAAATTTTTTGATTTATATTTTATGTTATGAGTTTATTTAAAGTTAATTTCGCAATTTGAGCAGTTAACTCATTTAATTTATTATCAAGCTCTTCATTTTTGCTTTCTCATAGAGAAAGCATTGTATCGATAAAAAAAATTTTTTTCTATTTTTTCATTAATTTGTACATATTTGAACTCGGTGAGTCAAAAAAAGTGGTTCCCAGAAAATGTCTGTATGTATGTGTGTGTGTGTGTGTGTGTGTGGATGTATGAATTCAGTTAGTAAACTGTAACTCGAGAACTACTCGATGGATTTGCTTCTAATTTTGCATGGAATTTAGTTTTGTGACTAACTTGCTGGGAAGCTATTGATAATTGGTTCTTCTAGCGTAGTTTTCATTTTAAAGTTTTTAAAAAAAAAAATTCGATTTTTCGTTTTTTGGTTTTTTTTTTGTTTACTACTCGATGAATTTGCTTCAAAATTTGCATGGAATTTATTTGTGATTGCCCGGATAAAATAAATTTTTAAAAACTGATTTTCTTAGCTTAGTTTTAATTTTAGAGCATTTTGAAATTAAAAAAAAAATGTTTCTATTTATTAAGCCAATAAAATTTAAAAACCTACTCGATGGATTTACTTCAAATTTTCCATACGATTCAATTTTTTGATGAACTGGTGCGGAAGCTATTGAGAATTGGTTTTCTTAGCGTAGTTTTTTTTTTAGAATCATTTTAAGAATTTTAAAAAAATTTCGATTTTTCATTTTTTTTGTATTTTACGTAAACTACTCGAAGAATTTGTTCGAAAATTTGTATGGAACTTAATTTCGACTGCCAAAAGTATAAAAAATTTTGTAAACTAATTTTCTTAGCGCACTTTTAATTTTAGAGCATTTTTAAAATTTTTAAAAAAATTTTTATTTTTAATTTTTTTTTATTTTACGAAAACCATTCGATTGATTTGCTCCAAAATTTGTATGCAATTAATTCGCTACTGTCTGAAGAAAACAAGCTTTGGAAAACTAATTTTCTCAGCGCAGTTTTAATTTTAGAGCACTTTGAAAATTTTCAAAAAAATTTTTATTTTTCATTTATTTTCTTTTTTGCGCTAACCATACTATAAATTTTCTCCAAAATTTTTATACAAATTATTCGCTATTGTCTGAAAAAAATAAGCTTTTGAAAACTAATTTTCTTAGCGTGGTTACAATTTTAAAGAATTTTAAAGATTTTTAAAAAAATTTCGATTCTTCTTTTCTTATTTTTTTTTATTCTACGTAAAGTACTCGATAGATTTGTTCTAAAAATTGCAGGGAAATTATTTGCGACTGCAAAAAGAAGGGAAATTTTCAAAAATTGATTTTCATAGCATAGTTTTAATTTTAGAGCATTTTTAAAATTTTGAAAAAGAAATTTTGAAAAGAAAATGTTATTTATCTAACCAGTTAGATCTCGAAAATTACTCGATGGATTTGCTTCAAATTTTGTATACCATCTATGTTTTTGTATAACTAGGCGGGAAGCTATTAAAAATTTGTATTCATAGTGTATTTTTTTGTTATAGAGCCATTTTAAGAATTTGAAAAAATTTTCGATTTTTAATTTTTTTTTGTATTGTACGTAAGTTAATTGATGAATTTGCTTTGAGATTTCCATGGGAATAATTTGCATCTGCCAAAAGAAGGATAACTTTTATAAACCGATCTTTTTAGCGTAGTTTTCATTTTAGAAAATTTCAGTCTGTTTTCACATTTTAATGCATATCTGCTGAAATTTAATTGCGACTGAAACGTGCGACAGATTTGTAACAGATTGCGAATCGAAACGTGCGATTCAAAGATAAGAATAAACGCGCAAATTTGCAGCAAAATCGAAGCAGTCTTCCGTAAGAATATTACAGCAACAATTTACTACAGAATTACATAAGAAAGACATAAGTTAAGTGCAATTATACGACGAGAATAAACACGCAAACTTGCAGCAGAATCGAAGCAGTCTTCCTTAAGAACCTTGCAGCAGCACTTTACCCCAGAATTAGATAAGAATTACATAAGTCAAGTGCAAATATATGCCCACCAGTTATATATTAAAATCACATTTGAATAAATATAAAAAAATTAATGAAACTCAAAGAGCTCTATGAGAAAGCATTCCGCCAAAGCACTTGGCAGCGTTTTTATTTTATAATTAGCAAAGTTTTTAATCGCGACACTCGTAAAAATGCCTAAACGAACACAAATATTTTCTTTCTTATTCGCCAGACGTCTCACGACTTCGCATGAAGCTTTATTTGTATTTTTTAAATTCTCGATTTCTCGCGCTTGTTTATCCACGGTATCGATCAATTTCATATTTTGTTCGCGTAAAAATTCTACGTTATCAGTTAATACAGACACCGTATCCCAACGATCGGCATCAAGGCCTTCAACGCGTCCGATACGTGCAAATAGCTCGGCAATTTGCGACTGCACGAAACTATCTATCGCGAGGTCTTGCATCATTTTAATCTCGTATATATTAAAACGTATACATTTTTTGCGTTTAAATTTTACGAAACTAATCCTGGCAGGATCGCCAGTTGTAACGTACCCAAGTGGGTAATAGTTACTTTTTAAAAAAAAATAAATTATGGTCCGAATTCGATGCTAGATTAATTAGCGTATAATATAAACGCGATAGATTTTTAATTTTATGTACGCGACTTGTATAATTTTTTTTGACGTATTTAATAAACTACGCAAGCTCCGTTCGGGCAGTGGGCCAGATTGGAGGGTAGCTATTAAATACTTTACTAGCAAACTACAAAAGCTCCGTTCGGGCAGTAGGCCGGATTGGAGAGTAGCTGCTAGGTCCCTATTTAACAAACTACACAAGCTCCGTTCGGGCAATAGGCCAGATTGGAGGGTAGCTGTTAAATATTTTGTTAATGAAACGTCAGCTTATTAATAAAGCTAGGCGTTTCTTTTGTTAGTATTTAATGTATTACTATTTTTAATAATAAAAGGAAATATATATATTATATTGAATATTCTTTTATTTTAAGCAAAAATATGAGTATGTAATTACAAAATGAAAAAAGAAAACTCTTCGGTGAGAGAAAAAGAGAAGGTCTTTAAAGATGTAAGCTCAATTTATTTTATTTGAAAGCTCTTAATATTAACCTGGGGGGGGGGGGGGGGGTTAACCCTAGAGCGCTTGTATGTCCCCAGAGTCAATAGAGCTCAATTTGAATTTCTTTTTTAATACACCCTCAGATAAAGGGCGTCAAGCTTAGGCGCTTATATGTCCCAATTGTTATCGGTTTATTAAGTTTATTTTAATTTTTTGCTCTAAAAAGCAAAGGGCGTTGAGCTTAAGCGCTTGTATGTCCCAATTGCTAAGCGAAAAATATTTTACGGCCAAGAAATTTATATTTGGTTCTTGATTAAATGTCAACTCAGGTAAACAAAGGGCGTTAAGCCTAAGCGCTTGTATATCCCAATTGTTACCGGTCTGAGTAAGGCGCGCGAGTCAGCGAGACTCGGGCTTTTATACGCGCCGAGCTTCTCTCCATCTCTCTTACAATGGTGGGGAGCTTTTAAAGTTGCGCGCGCTTACAAGCTTTACAAAGTTTCGGAGCTTTATTTCGCCGTCTCGCTTGCTCTTATATGCTTAAATATTAAGACATAGTAAGCGCGCTGTAAGGTTGCCTCGCGCACTGTAAGCCAGCTGTGCGTTGACCTATATACAATCTTGTATATAGGTCACGCGCTTACTACGCCTTTATGCGCTTATAATTTATGAATAAAATAATAAAATAAAATTAAAATATGAATAACTAATGATTTAATAAAGAAAAAAAATATATTATCTAAAAGAAATAATGACATAACGAATTAAATAAATAAATAATTTGAAAATAATAAAAAATAAATTAAAATTAAAATGAAAAAATCGTTTAAATAATTAAATAGTAAAACATATAACAAATACTAATGAAAAATAAGAAAATCTAATCAAGTAAAAATACAAATTTTAATAATATTAAAAAAAATAAAAAAAGGGAAGAAAAACGGGGCGCCTTGGGGCGTCAGAGACGTAGACGCAAATTTGACATAAATGAAAGGTAAAGTACCAGTCTGACTTGATTAAAAACTAAGTTTCCTAATTTTTAATATAACAAATGTTATATGATGATAATTGAACGTGTCGTTTCTGTGATATTAAAATCTTAGTTATATTGTTAAAGATCAATTTAAGGGTTCTCATGAAAAAAGGTTCACCTTGTGGTGTGTTTGGGTTTCAACCACGGATCTGATCATAATTTGGTAAATAAAGTTTGGCTAGGTTGATTTCAGCACGATTGTTCTAAGTAAACTTAATTAACAGTGTATCTACTTATTTAAGGAGTCAGGCTTAGCGTTTTTACCTTGATCGCCTAAAAAAAAAGGATTTGTAGAGATATCTTCAAATTCATAAAGATTCTTTTTAAAAATAATATAGCAGGTGAAGATTTTACCTTTGTCTAACCTTCAACGTAAGATTTTAGTTTGGAATGCTCTAATATACTTCTTTAGATTACATTGTTCAGTACATAAGGCTTAATGTGAGCGCAGTTCGTAATTGTGCCTTTATTTGCCAGACAACAAATGTGAGGCATCAATGGTCATATTTACACACTATATTTTTCTCCATGTCCTTATATCGATATTAACAGCGAGGTATTATATCTTAAGAAGTAGACATGGCAATAAATTCAACATTAACAGTAGTGTGTAACTTGAAACTGGAATGACTACCGTATGGTAAACCATTCGTTTACAGTGCTACCTCTGATTAGTCTTTTATACATGTAGTTTTGTTAACTTAGTTACAACACAAACTTTCAGAACCAACTTGATTGACAGTGTATCTAATAATTATATGTGTCAAGCTCAGTGTTTTGAACCTTTAATAGCCCAAATAATTGTATTTTTACAATATCCTAAAAATTTTATCATTTCTTCTAAAGTTTAAAGTAATAGACGTAGACTCAAATTTGACATAAATTAAAGGTAAAGTATCAGTCTGACTTGTTTTAAAAGTAAGTTTCTTAATTTTTAATATAACAAATGTTATATGATGATAATTGAACGTATCATTTCTGTGATATTAAAATCTTAGTTATATTGTTAAAGATCAATTTAAGGGTTCTCATGAAAAAAGGTTCACCTTATGGTGTATTTGGGTTTCAACCACGGATCTGATCACATATTGGTAAATGAAGTTTAGCTAGATTGATTTCAGCACGATTGTTCTAAGTAAACTTAATTAACAGTGTATCTACTTATTTAAGGAGTCAGGCTTAGCGTTTTTACCTTGATCGCCTAAAAAAAAGGATTCGTAGAGATATCTTCAAATTCATAGAGATTCTTTTTAAAAATAATATAGCAGGTGAAGATTTTACCATTGTCTAACATCCAACGTAAGATTTTAGTTTGGAATGCTCTAATATACTTCTTTAGATTACATTGTTCAGTGCATAAGGCTTAATGTGAGCGCAGTTCGTAATTGTGCCTTTATTTGCCAGACAACAAATGTGAGGCATCAATGGTCATATTTACACACTATATTTTTCTCCATGTCCTTATATCGATATTAACAGCGAGGTATTATATCTTAAGAAGTAGACATGGCAATAAATTCAACATTAACAGTAGTGTGTAACTTGAAACTGGAATGACTACCGTATGGTAAACCATTCGTTTACAGTGCTACCTCTGATTAGTCTTTTATACATGTAGTTTTGTTAACTTAGTTACAACACAAACTTTCAGAACCAACTTGATTGACAGTGTATCTAATAATTATATGTGTCAAGCTCAGTGTTTTGAACCTTTAATAGCCCAAATAATTGTATTTTTACAATATCCTAAAAATTTTATCATTTCTTCTAAAGTTTAAAGTAATAGACGTAGACTCAAATTTGACATAAATTAAAGGTAAAGTATCAGTCTGACTTGTTTTAAAAGTAAGTTTCTTAATTTTTAATATAACAAATGTTATATGATGATAATTGAACGTGTCATTTCTGTGATATTAAAATCTTAGTTATATTGTTAAAGATCAATTTAAGGGTTCTCATGAAAAAAGGTTCACCTTGTGGTGTATTTGGGTTTCAACCACGGATCTGATCACATATTGGTAAATGAAGTTTAGCTAGATTGATTTCAGCACGATTGTTCTAAGTAAACTTAATTAACAGTGTATCTACTTATTTAAGGAGTCAGGCTTAGCGTTTTTACCTTGATCGCCTAAAAAAAAGGATTCGTAGAGATATCTTCAAATTCATAGAGATTCTTTTTAAAAATAATATAGCAGGTGAAGATTTTACCATTGTCTAACATCCAACGTAAGATTTTAGTTTGGATTGCTCTAATATACTTCTTTGGATTACATTGTTCAGTACATAAGGCTTAATGTGAGCGCAGTTCGTAATTGTGCCTTTTATTGCCAGACAGCAAATGTGAGGCATCAATGGTCATATTTACACTATATATTTTTCTCCATGTCTTCATATCGATATTAACAGCGAGGTATTATATCTTAAGAAAGAGACATGGCAATAAATTCAACATTAACAGTAGTGTGTAACTTGAAACTGGAATGACTACCGTATGGTAAACCATTCGTTTACAGTGCTACCTCTGATTAGTCTTTTATACATGTAGTTTTGTTAACTTAGTTACAACACAAACTTTCAGAACCAACTTGATTGACAGTGTATCTAATAATTATATGTGTCAAGCTCAGTGTTTTAAACCTTTAATAGCCCAAATAATTGTATTTTTACAATATCCTGAAAATTTTATCCTTTCTTACAAAGTTTAAAGCAATAGACGTAGACTTAAATTTGACATAAATTAAAGGTAAAGTATCAGTCTGACTTGTTTTAAAAGTAAGTTTCCTAATTTTTAATATAACAAATGTTATATGATGATAATTGAACGTGTCGTTTCTGTGATATTAAAATCTTAGTTATATTGTTAAAGATTAATTCAAGGGTTCTCATGGAAAATGGTTCACCTAGTGGTGTGTTTGGGTTTCAACCACGGATCTAATCACAATTTGGTAAATGAAGTTTGGCTAGGTTGATTTCAGCACGATTGTCTTGAGTAAACTTAATTAACAGTGTTTCTACTTATTAAAGGAGTCACGCTCAGCGTTTTTTCCTTGATCGGCTAAAAAAAAGGATTCGTATAGATATCTTGAAATTCATAGAGTTTCTTTTGAAAAATAATATAGCAAGTGAAGATTTCACCTTTGTCTAACCTTCAACGTAATATTTTAGTTGGGAATGCTCTAATATTTTACTTTAGATTACATTGTTCAGTACATAAGGCTTAATGTGAGCGCAGTTCGTAATTGTGCCTTTCATTGCCAGATATCAAATGTGAGGCCTCAATGGTCATTTTACACAATATATTTTTCTCCATTTTTTCATATTAATATTAACAGCGAGATATTATATCTTGAGAACAAGCCATGGCAATAAATTCAACATTAAGGGTAGTGTGTGACTTGGATTTAGAGTGACTACCGTATGGTAAACCATTTGTTTATAGTGTTATCTCTGATCAGTCTTTGATACATGTAGTTTTGTTTAGTCAGTTACAACTTATACTATTAGAATCAACTTGATGAACAGTGTATCTATTTTTCTTTTATAATATCCTGAAATTTCTATGATTCCTTCTGAAGTTTAAAATAATAGGCATGGACTCAAATTTGACATAAATTAAATCTAAAGCATCAGTCTGACTTTTTTTAAAACTAAGTTACCTAATTTTTAATATGGCAAATGTTATATGATAATAATTCAACGTGCTGTTTCTGTGATATTAAAATCTTAGCCCTTGTTGGAAATTTGATATTTTTCTCCAATTTTTCACTTTTTTATAAGTGCAAACTTAACTCCCAGATTCTTATTACTTTGCTGAGTAAAATTTTTGACATGCGACTTTTATCAAAAGAGTATCGTTGATTTTATGCAAACATAAATAAATAATAAATCATCATTATTCACTATTTTTTAAAAGAGTGAATTCATATGATTGTAGAATAGGTGGACTTGTTCATTGTATTTTGAATTTTAGTTTTTAGTTCTTATTTTATGCTGTTTTTACCAATGGTCATACCTTGGGATTCCTGACATGAAATGAGAGGATATTGAAGATATCTAATTTTTACATCATAAAATATTATTTTGAAAACAAAACCTGACAATAGAATGAACAGTAACGTTAATATGTAACTGAAATTTAAAGTAACTATCTGACGGTAAACTATTAATATTAATATTATTTACAATTACGCTTCTTGATATATAGGTTTTGTAATTTAGTTTAAGGATAAATAATTCATATAAACTCCATAAACAGTTTATCCTACTATTATTAAAGTTGAAACTAGCGTTTGATATCTTTAATAGCTAAAATAATATGCTTTGTAGTAATATCTTCAAATCCATAGGATTTCTACCTGAATATTAAATAGCAAGGTTCACTTTGACCTTTACCTTACTTCGAAGGCAAAGTTTTATTCAAGCCTATTTCATAACTTTATCCCCTTTATCATCAATATAACAAATGCAACTAGAAAATTATAGACTGTATAGTTCGTATGATAATAAAATATAGGATAAATTTTTAGAGATATACTGGAGCGTTCTTGTAGATGAAGCTTTATTTAATTGTTAAAGTACGTTATAACAGAGGATACTAGATAAAAGACTTGCCCTAGACCTATTCAGCGGCTTGATAGCTATCACTAAAATAATTTTGCTTCCGAGTATAAACGTGACGCCCGGATCATTATGTCTTTGTTAAATGGAATATTTTTGTTGTATTTTTCTACAGCAGGATATCATTTATTTTATTCTTACACAAGTAAATAATAAATTTTAATCATTTATAAAATCCAAAAGATATAATAACAAATGAACATGGAATATTAAGCCGTAGTATTGTATTTAGTACTACTACTCTAAGTGCGTAAGGCCTCCCTTAAGCTTAGTTCGTGAATAGTTGCACCGTAAGCCACTAGATATACAATATCTAGGTGTTGTAGATCATATAGACTTGCTTATCATCACATTTCCGTTCCTTTACTTTCAACTATGGTATATCATATTTTGAAAACAAAACACGGAAATTGATTATACAAGAGCAGTAATCCAAAACTGAAATTTGAGTTTCCTGTCTCATAGTAAACTATTAAATAACCATTCTATCTTTGATCCCACTTATGTAAATATAGTAGTGTTGAGTCCGTTTCCGCCCAAATCATTCGAGTCAACTCAATGAACAGTGTATCCGATAATTATAAGAGTTATCTCAGTGTTTTATATCTTTAGTAGCATAAATAATTGAATATGTATGAATAGTTTTGCACTCTTTGCATTATTTCTTGAATATAACATACTAGGCTTAGATTTGACCTGGTTTCAACCTACGAGTTGGGGTTGCTGTTATGTTCTTTTGAGAACTAAAATTTCTCATTTTGAATGTAGGAAAAAAATGATTATTATTCTACGTGTAGTTTTCATGATATTACGCTCTTAGTTTAATTATTAGAGATCAATTATTGCGTTTTAATGCGGGAAGCCAAACCTAGTAGTTTTATTCAAGTTATCACAACTAAAGTTATGATGAACACTTTTTTAAACACTTGTTGGATTTTTAATATAGATCTTGAATTAAATTTTACTTGTAAGCGCAAGTATAATTCTCTGATCGTCATAAGCTCATCATGTAAAATTTTCAATATACACCTTTAATAGAAGATCATCATTAATTTTTCTTATACATTAGTGAATAATAAATTTTTGTATTTACTATTTTCTAATCAAATTAATTTATATAGACAGATAATAGGTAGGTTTCATTATGGTAATTTGAATTATATCTCTTGTTGCGTAAGGCTTACTTCAAACTTTATCCGCAAATTATCAAACTTTCAATTGCCAGATATAAAATAAGCAGGTAGTAAAGGTCATATTTACACATCATAGCTTGAGCACTTTTTAAATCTAAGATTGCTAGCGTAATTTGGTTTTTTATCTAGCCTTTATAGTCAGATTCGAGTTCAGAATGCTTTTTTCACTTTTTCAGATTACAGCTTCTAGTGCAAAAGGCTTATCGTAGTTGTAGTACGTAAGTGGTTATACATTTGATTGCCAGATATGGAATTTAATGGTGTCAATGGTTACAATTACACAACTTATTTTTCGCATTTTATTTATTAAATATTAACAGCGAAATATTAAACCTTGAGAACAAGACATGGTAATGATATAAACATCAAAGGTGGTATGTAACTTAAAGTAACTAACTCACAGTGAACCATTTGATTACCATGCTATTTTTAATCACACTTTGGTACATATAGTTTTTGTGAGTCAATTTTAACATAAACAATCTTACAAGGAGAGTGTTTCACCTTCGGGTCACCGTTTTTGCTCAAATTTAGAGAATGTTTTCCGGATGCAGAAATATGAAGAAAACCAAAATTTTAGAGGCCAACGCTCAATATTTCCCTAGTTACAGGCCATTGAAGAAAATCACTAAAAAAGTCACTAGATTTTCAAAAGCTTATGGTATCTCAGCATTGTTAGCTAGAAGCTTAAACCTTTTTTTAAATGAAAGCTGAGCTCAAATCCTTTCGAAATCGTAGTTATAGCATATCAAAATATTATTTTTTCGCAAAGTTATGGCGTAATAAAGATTGAACTCAATTTTAGCTTTTATTATTAATTAATGTTTCAAACAAAAAAATCAGATTCAATCTTTATTACGCTCTAACTTTGGGAAAAAATAATATTTTGAGATGCTATAGGTGCTATTTTGAAAGGATTTGAGCTCAGCTTTCATTTAAAAAAAGGTATAAGCTTCTAGCTAACAATGCTGAGATACCATAAGCTTTTGAAAATCTAGTGACTTTTTTAGTGATTTTCTTCAATGGCCTGTAATTAGAGAAATATTGAGCGTTGACCTCTAAAATTTTGGCTTTCTTCATGTTTCTGCATCCAGAAAACATTCCCAAAATTTGAGCAAAATTGGTGACTCGAAGGTGAAACACTCTCCTTGTTAGTTAACTCTATGAACAGTGTATCTAATAATTAAAAATAAAAACAATTTATTTTATTATATAGATTTTAAATTGACTGTAAGACCGATGGAAATATTTGTCATCTTATCTAAGTATCTGAGTCAAGCTCAGCGTTTTATACCTTTAATAGTCCAAATCATTGTATATCTAGAATATGGTGAAACCTTCAAGATTCCTTCTTAACGGCATGTCGGAGCTGCAGCAATCGAGTTTTGCTTTTCTTATTTTATCGATATCTTTTTAAATTCTTAAATTAAACAAATATAATGACTTGTCCGCACTAAAGTTATATTAGTACAATAATTTTTGTTAAAATAAAAAATCATTTGGACTTGTTATTTTTTTATGAGCTTGGATTGGAAATTAGATATCAAACTCGACAAACCTAACCTTAAAATACGATATATTGAAAGTTTTTATTATAACTTTGTATGTATAATATTTTGGTGGTTTTCTTGAGTTGTCCGCACTAGAGTTTAATCTTACAAATTTTTTCTTTTTAGCAAAAAAACTCAATTAAACGCATCGTTTATTCATAAGTTAAGATTGGAAATATTATTAGAAGGCGGACAGCTTCGTCATGCTCTTAAGTATATAATAAAAAGCTTTGATTTAACTTTGACATAATTTCAAGGTGAGGGATTAGTTTAGACCGTTTCAAAACAAAGTTTCTTAAGACAGGCTAAACTATTTGTCTTTGTCTAATAAAGTATTGTATTATTTATATAAACACTATTCGATGCAACAAAAAAAAATTGTAGCTTCCTCTGGATATTAGTATAATTAGTTAATTTTATAATAACATGAAAATGATTTTATCATATAGTTTTAAAATAATATGAGACCTACTAACAATCTAGAATATAAGCCATCTTATTTGGTAGGTCTTATAATATTCAAAAACTATGCGATAAAATACTTTGAGTCTTATTATAAAATTTACTCATTGTACTCATATCTAGCAGAGGCTACTATTTTTTTCTTGCTCTAACGGACGGTGTATATATAAATGATAAAAAACGCTATTAGACAAAGACAGATAGTTTGGGCATCTGTTAATTATAAATATGGCAAATGTAATAATTAAACATGTAGTTTCTGTGATATTAAAATCTCAGGTAAATTTCAATATAGCAAACACAATCAGAAATTTATGTAATGTGTAGTTCGTACGATAATAACATCTAGAATGCATTTTTAAAGATAAATTGGAGAGTTCTTTTTGAAAAAGCTTTATTTGGTTGTTAAGAAGGGGCCGAACTATCTGTCTTTGTCTAATAGCGTTTTTCATCATTTATGTAAACACTATCCGGTATAACAAGAAAAAAATAGCAGCTCCCGCTAGATATTAGTATAATTAGTAAATTTTGTAATAACAACCAAATTTTTTACCGCATAGTTTTTGACTAATTAGAGACCTACTAGCAATCTAGAATATAACCTATCTTTTTTTGGTAGGTCTCTAATTATTCAAAAACTACGCAGTGAAAAAATTTGGTTGTTATTACAAAATTTACTTGTTATACTAATATCTAGCGGGGGTTACTATTTTTTTCTTGTTATACCGGATAGTATTACATAAATGATGAAAAACGCTACTAGACAAAGACAGATAGTTCGGCCCCTTCTTAAAGTGCATCATAACGAAGTATACAAGTTAAAAGACTTGTCCTAGGCCTATTTAGGTATTTAATAGCGATCACTAAAGGAATTTTGCTTCTAAGTATAAACGTGAGGCCCGTATCATTTTGTCTTTGTTAAGTGGAATTTTTTGCTTGCGACTTTCTATAAAAGGGTATCATTGATTGTATGCTTATACAAGTAGATAATAAATTTTCATTATTTATCAAATCAAAAAAAAAATAATTTTAAATAAACATGGAAAATAAGGCTATATTATTCTATTTTGGACTACTATTTTAAGTGCGTAAGGCTTACTTGAAAATTAGTTCTTAAATAGACACCCCTTTCACTGCCAGATATACAACATAAGGGTGTCGTAGGTCATATTTACACGCCTATAGTCGCATTTTTTCCCTCTACTATGAACAACAGCGAACCATTTTCGAGAACAAGACACGACAATAGAGTAAACATGAACAGTAATCTAAAACTCAAATTTAAGGTACCCATCTCACAGCAAACCATTAAATGACCATTCGATTTTTGATCTTATTTCGGTTCATATAGTTTTGGTGAGTCTGTTTTGGCTCAAATTATCCGAGTAAACTAAATAAACAGTGTATCTGTTAATTATAGGAGTCATCTCCGCGTTTCATACCTTTATGAGAACAAATAATCGGATATGTATAAATGTATCGGCACTCCCCGGATTCCTTCTTATTTTTAACATACTATGCTTAGATTTAACCCGGTCTCAATCTTTAAAGTCGGGTTCCAATGGGGCTATTTAAAACTGGAATTCCTTATTTTTAATAAGAGAAATAAAATCTGATAATTATTTCACGCGTAGTTTTCATTATATTAGGATCCAAGTCGAATTTGTAGAGATTAATAATTGCATTCTAATGCGGAAAGCCTAACCTTGTAGTTTTATTTGGGTCATAACAACGGATATTATGATGAAGACTTCTTTATGCCTTTGTTGGATGTTTGATATCGATCTTCAAACAAATTTCACTTTGCGCAAGTATTATTTCCCGACCATCATGACTTCATTGAGTAAAATTTTAAATATGCGACTTTCATTAGAAGATCATTATCGATTTATCGCATAAATTAGTAAATAATAAATTTTCTCCATTATCTATTTTCCAAAAAAGTAAATTTATATGGACGCATAATAGGTAGGTTTCATTGTTGTATTTTAAATTATAGCTTTTAGTGCGTAAGACTTATTTCAAGCTTTTCTCGCAAATGACCATACCTTTGATTGCCGCACATAAAATGAGAAGGTGTTAAAGGTCATATTTACAAATCAAATTTTGTGCACTCCCACACTTCTAATTTTACCACCGCAGAATAATATCTGAAGAACAAAACATGGCAATGGAGTGAAGATTAACGTTAATATGTAGCTATAGTCGAAAGCAACTGTCCAACAATAAACTATTGAATTCCAATATGATTGAAAATTACGCTTCCGTACACACGGTTTTGGTAAGTTAGTTTTAGCACAAATTATTCAAATAAACTCAATGTACAGTGTATTCAACAATTATTGAAGGTGGGTCTAGCGTTTCAGACCTTTAATAGCAAAAATAATAGGATTTATAGAAATATCTTCAAATCCATAAGATTATATCTCGAAAATAAGATAGCAAGCTTTGATTTTACTTTCACCTAACCTTAAAGGTGAGGTTCAAGTTAAGCCTATTTTGAAACTAAGTTCCCTATTTTTAAAATAGCAAATACAATATGAAAATTACTAAATGAGTTGTTCGTATGATAATAACATCTAGGTTTAATTTTTAAATATAAATTGGCGCGTTCTTCCAGAATAAGCACTATCGGGTTGTTAATGAGGGTCATAATGCAGGATATTTAATAAAAGACTTGTCGAAGCCCTTTTTAGCAATTCGATAGCGATCCTGAGTGAAATTTTGCTTATGAGCTTAAACGTGAATCCCGGATCATTATAACTTCAATAAATGGAATTTTTACTTGCCACTTCCATCACATAAGTTTCATTGACTTTATACTCAGTCAAACGAATAATAAATCGTCACCATGAAATGTAAACAAGAACATGGA
Organism: Anastatus disparis; assembly: GCA_017163975.1. NCBI lineage: Eukaryota > Metazoa > Arthropoda > Insecta > Hymenoptera > Eupelmidae > Anastatus > Anastatus disparis. The sequence goes on along the minus strand of JAFFSR010000055.1, from coordinate 181,315 downwards.
ATATTAAGCTATAATATTGAAAATAAACTATGATAATTATTTTACGTGTAGTTTTCATTATATTAGGATCCAAGTCGAATTTCTGGATATAAATAATTGCATTCTAATGCGAAAAACCTAACCTAGTAGTTTTATTTAAGTCATAACAAGGGATATTATGATGGAGACTTCTTTATGCCCTTATTGGATGTTTGATATCGATCTTGAATCAAATTTTACTTTGCGCAAGTATTATTTCCCGACCATCATGACTTCAGTGAGTAAAATTTTAAATATGCGACTTTCATTAAAAGATCATCATCGATTTATCGCATGAATTAGTACATAATAAATTTTTTCCATTATCTATTTTCCTAAAAAGTAAATTCATATGGACGCATAATAGGTGGGCTTTATTATTGTATTTTGATTTTTAGCTCTCAGTGCGCTAGGTTTATTTCAAGCTTGTTTCGCAAATGACCATACCATCGATAGCCAGACATGAAATGAGACGGTATTGAAGGTCATATTAACGCATTGAATTTAGCGGACTTATTTACTTCTATTTTCAAAACTGTAGAACAATATCTAAAGAACAAAAAATCACAAGGAAGTATAGCAACAACGTTATTATGGAACTAGAATTTAGAGTAACTGTCTTATAGTAAATGTTCAAATTTCAATATTATTTACGATAACGCTTCCGTACATATGGATATAGTAAGTCAGTTTTAGCACAAATTATTGGAATAAACCTATGCGACGATTCAAAAATCGCGCTAAACAATATTACTTTCGCTCGACTGCTAGGAGGCAAGTACCTCCTGGCACTCAGGCATAGTACCTGCGCTTAACCGCTATAAGGCGCTACTCCCTTAATAAGAATAGCCAGCTCTGGGGCATATATAAGCGAGCCGCCAGGGAACTCTTCTCCCCTTCCTCTGTGTAAAAGTGGGATTGCTTGACACAGTGGGAGAGATCCTACCTATACTCCTATCTCAAGCTACGTGGGGGTGGAATCGCCCGACGTAGCCTCCGATCTTTCCGTCATTGTAAGGGTGGGATTGCCCAACACTGACTCCTGTTTTCTATCTCCACCATCTGGGGTAGACTCCTCCATTGGCCCCTGACCAAAATCTCCCCCCTCTTATCCACTCATGGCTTAGAGGGTTACCTTCCCAATTTTTTCTATATTACCTTACCTGGCTCCGATAACAACCGCGCTCTGACTCCGTGTTAACTACCGTCGGTAAAGTAGTTCGCGAACTTACCCGCCAAGTCATATTGTTACATAATTATTAACCGTTGTATCTTTCTCTGTTTTATTCTGTTACAGCCTTAGAGCTTATACTACTAGAGGCAGCTCTGAATGCACCGTGTGCGTGGTTAGGTTGGGAAAGAAAGATATACTAAGGTTGATTGCTATCTCTATCTCTCAGTCATGTGTTAAGGAAGTAGGGAAAAAAACAAACCAATCACGTGCCGGAGAAAAAGAGATATCCGTCAACCTCAATATACCTTTCTTTTTGTCAACTTAACCACGCGCACAACGCATTCAAAGCTGCCTCCAGTAGTATATGCTCTAAGGTTACAGGCGATAAATTCGAGGTCACGCTACCTAGCGACCAAGAAGACAACTTAAATTTTTCTTCCTTTATTCCAACGCACAGAGCATTACTTAATACAAAATAAATATAATTTAATTTTTGTTCTTCATTATTTTTTAAAACTGTGTAATAGTAAACTCTAAAATTTCAATATTTTATTTAATTACACTATAGTATATGCAGTATCGTAAAGTCAGTTTTAGCACAATTTATTTAATTAATCTTAATGAACAGTGTATCCAATAATTATATGAGTGTAATTACACTTCTACACATAAACATGTACACATACATATACACATACACATTTACGAAAATACATATAGATGTATTCATGTATACATAAGCTTATACAGATATACTCATACGTTTGTACACATATACACAAATAAATACTCATACGCATATGCAGATACTCAAACACATATGCACATAAATATATACAACTATCCATATAAACATGTACAGATACGATCATACCCATATACATATAAAAATACACATTTACACATACACATATATTCATGTATACACACATGCACATTAACACATATACATACACATAAGCACATACACGAATACACATGCACATTTACGCATATACATGTACGTAAATAGGTAAATGCATGCACATGAACACATACAGATAAGCCTGTACGTGTACATATAAATACATAAACGTGTACACATACGCATGTTTATATACACATACTCAGGTACATATACACATGTACACATACACATGTTCTCTAACACATACAAATGTACTCATAAAAATGCATTTACACTTATACACCTTCACATGTTTACACTTGGCGGAAAGGATATGTTTCCGAATGTTAGCCTCGAATGGCAACATCGCATATTTTACTACAGACATAAGAAGATTCCAAATTATGGAACAAACTTCGCATCATCGTTACTTATTACTTAATGACATAATTGTAGTAAACAGACAGTATCTCATGATCTGAATTATAATTCGATATAATCATGATGCCAAACTCCATACATGTTTCGAAGTTCTCTTACGTCTATGGAAAAAAATATGCAGTGCTGCCATTTAAGGTACACATTCGGAAAAATATCCTTTCCGTCAGATGTAAATATACACGTGTAAACATACACATGTATATCCACACATAAACAAATACACAAAAACATGTAACCATGCACGTGGGCATGTGCCTATACATATGCACACATACGCATACACGTGCAAATATGCACAAATACTTATACACATATGCACATACAGATATGTATAGAAATAAACACAGATACTTTCACACAGATAAACATCTACCTATGCATGTACAACTTGAAATAGACATGTACGCACACGCGTACACAGAAACATGTACACACACGCGTACACAGACATATATGCACATACATTTACACCCGTATCCGTTCATTATATAACATGCAGCTGTACACATACGCATGTACACCTACACTTGAAAATCTGAAAATAGATATGCACATGCACACGTACACAAACACATGTACTCATAGACGCACATGTGCACAAGCGCATACACATGAACATACACATGTATCTATGCACAAAAACATTTACACATGCACATACACATGTACGCATGAAGACATACACCTATACACATAGGCACACGCATGTAAACATACACATACAAATATACGCATGCGCATAAACTTGCTTACATACACATGTACAAATACACATACACATAATCATATACTCATGAACTCATACTAATATGCATGTACCTTTACACATACATATGTTTATATACACGTTAACCTTTTAATTTTACCCATGCGCATGCACACATACACATGTACGCATACAAATGTACTAATTCACATTCACACATATACATACTCACGTCCACATACACATATTTATGTAACCCTACGCGTACACATACACGTAGAGACACATGCATGTACGCATACGCATGTATTAATTGACATAGCAACATACATATACGTACCGAAGTTAACATGCACATGTACACATACACATGTACGCATACCAATGTACTACTTTACATGTACACATCTGCATGTAAAGATATGAATATATTTATTCAGATCTATTCTTAAACATAAACATATACTTAATCATATATATGTACACTTAGCGGAAAGGATATTGTTCCGAATGTGTACCTTAAATGGCAGCGCTGTATATTTTACCACAGATGTAAGAGAATTTCGAATCATGCATTGAGTTTCGCATCATGATTATTTTGTTTTTTTATATAGATTATTAATGCAAAATTCAAATGATAACAACTAAAATTTTATAACTAATTTTATAAAATCATTTAAACTAACAATATTAGATTTTATACGATTATTGAATTCAGAAATGAAAATTTTATTTCATAAAATTATAATTCTGATCATGAAAAAATAAAGTAATATTGTTTGTTTACCACAGTTATGTCATTAAGTAATAAGTAACGATGATGCGAAATTTGTTCCATAATTTGAAATTGTCTTATGTCTGTGGTAAAATAAGCAATGTTGCCATTAGAGGTTAACATTCGGAAAAATATCCTTTCCTCCAAGAGTACACATACACAAGTACGGGTGTACACATACACATGTGAACAGCGTTGTTACAGAAAAAGTTTTGACACGGCACCCCCCACTTTTTTCCATTAGCTATAGTAGAGTGCCAAAGTGATCTAGGGAATTTTAGTAACTTTTATATTTTGCGCCTTCTGCTGTAGTAGCGGGAGTTTTATACGCAACATATGCTAATTTAGGTTAGGTGATATTGTTATGAAAATAAGTTAACTCTAAGTGTTTATCTCTTAGAAGTAAAAATTAATTAAAAAATATAGATATTGAATTTTAATGCAGTGAAATTGAAAATATTTTTATTAAAACTATGATGATTAATAATATTTATAGATATAATAGTTAATAATAGCATATAATGTTTTTCTTATTATTTTGTATAAAGAAATATTTTTTTCCTATTCATATTTAATATTTAGTATTATCTAATTAAAATTTAAAAATAATTATCATACTGAGATAACTAGACTTATTGAATATAATACAATATAAATGTTAAACTACTTTGTTATCATTGAATTTTAATTTTGAATGGCTAGTTGTTTTAAATTGTTTATAAATTTATGTGCAAAAGTGAAAAGGAACTTGCAGATAAAAATTTAATTATAAATTAACCTACAAAATTAATTTTATTTGATTTAAAAATTAATTAATTTTATCAACAAAAAAAGAATTAATGTGTGAAAGCGTGTTAACATAATGTTCAAATACAAGTTATTTTATTTTATTCGATTAGACTAAAGAGGGTTTCACCTTAGTCTCAGATTTGGACCAAATTATAGATGAAATTTTCTTTTGACAAATAGTATATATGCAAATATAAAATACTCATAATGTGTTAAATAAATATTTGATAGTAAATAATTACTTAATTATTTTGAATTTTTGATACATTTTATATAGTGTAAAATGTATGTATTTCTTTTTTTAGTTATCCGTACAGTCAGTTGAATTCATCAAAACATTTAAAATGATTGGGTAATGAATATTAATTCATTCGATTAAGTATTTATTTTCTAACACATATTATGTGTATTTTAAATGTACATATTTATAATTTCCTCAGAATTATATTTCAAATTTACAAACTTAGACCCTACATTGAAACATTCTTTTCGTAAGGTTTGATGAAATTGGAAACAAGTAAATGATATTTTTATACGGTAACTGTTACAAGTTATCAAACTGAGAATGACAAATTTGATATCAGAATTCTGTATAATGATAATGTCAATTGTAATATCGACTGTGGTGTAACAAAATTTATTTATCATAATGTAAAATTTGTACTCTGCGTGATATTCACAATTTAATATTGAGTTAACTTGATTAATTATTTTTCAAAAAATTAGATTTTTGAGCTGAATAAAATAGCTAAAAAATATAGAAATATAACTACATATACAGTCGTATAGCTATTTTTGCAGTTATTGTTTCAGATATTTGTACAGCTAATTTAATTAGATATCTTTTTTTGACGGGGTTATGTTCTAGTGATGAAAATAAATTAATGAAACAATTTAGATAATGTTTATGATTCTTATTTTGGCTTTGAATATTTTAAGAGGGTATAAACATATGGGAACCTGAAGAATAAAATACAGGTTTTTAATTAATGTTCAAATTAATTTTAAAATATTTAAAATACTGCTCAAAGTAGACATAAATACCTTTATTTCAAGCTGTATTGGACTTATTTTACTCCAGTCATACTCTCATGATCACTCGATGAACCTTCAATTCCATAATTCCTGAACCGTAAGGTTTTGATGACCTAATTTTTACCTTAATTTTGGATTTTTTATATTCATGCAAGAATTAAATTAATACTGAAGCCAAATCCATTTGGTGAAGTCATATTAGTTCATTAGGTCATCAGAAATCTTACGGTCTAGGAATTATGGATTTGAAGGTTCATCGAGTGATCATGGGAGTATGACTGGAATAAACTAAGTTCAATAGGACTTTAAATAAAGGTATTTATGTCTACTTTAAGCAGTATTTTAAATATTTTAAAATTAACTTAAACATTAATTAAAAAACTGTATTTTATTTCTCAGGTTGAAGTATGTATATACCCTCTTAAAGGTGAAATGGCCAATAGTTTTAATTAAAAAACTGTATTTTATTTCTCAGGTTGAAGTATGTATATACCCCTTTAAGGCGGAAATGGCCAATAGTTTTACATTTTTATAGTTTCATATCTAACAATGGAAAGAACCATATAGACTATAGAGAAGAAGCTAATAGTTAATGTAGTTATGAAATGATTTGTTCTTCAAACATAATTTCATTTATTAATTGACTAATTTCATCATTAAAAAGAGAATTAATTTATTTTGAAAATTTAATATAATGAGGTTGTAAAGTCGCATATTTCTTCCAAGGATGAAGTTTGTGACCAAAGTTAATGAAGTGAAGTGGGTGTAGTGAATTCTTGAGGGAAAAGTTGATTTTATTCTCGAATCGTATAAGTTTTATTTCAGTGACAGCTTACAAACTTACAAGCAGGTCCAATCATAAAAAAATTGAAAGTAAAGATTGATAGCTACAATTTTATGAATTTTATAATGTATCAATTTTTATTAAAATTATATATTTTTCTAATCATTTGTATTAGTTTTTTTAATAATAAAATATCAATATTTTATTAATAAAATATTTTTAAAAATTCAAAAATATATTCAATTTTATAAATTTCTAATTTAGCATGAATAAAGTACTTTACTCTCGATAAATTTTGGAAGTCAGTAATATTGTTTCTGCGAATGAATAAAGTGATCATTATTGTAAAGAAAAGAAAAAAATTAATTTATTCCTTTGTTTATTAAAACAATTATACTCAGATTCTTCATAAGATTAATACGTCAATATTTATTTTATCATTAGTGGCATATCTATATTGCAAAAATCAAAACTAAATTTTTTAGTTGTTACAAAATCTGGATTTCCCAACTATAGTTATTTTGTTGTTCGTGATATGGCTTTAATGAAAAGTACCAAATAAAATATATATCCCTATAAAAAAATCTCTGATAACATGTTTTCAGGTATTCTAAACCATTTTCTTTTATCTATCTATACCCAAATTTATGTAAAATACTTTATTTTTAAAATTCGTAAAGATACATATTATCGTGTTATAGAAAAATCAGAAATAAAGATCTTTCGGCCCTTTTCGAGCTAATAAAGTAGCCATTTCTGTTGAGGTGGTAATAAAATTTATTTCTAAACTTAAGAGTCCATTACTTGAAGTAAGTACAAAATTTAAAAATCTATAAATTGTAAAATTTCTCAATTTTTAAAATCTTAAACCTATTTTGTTTTATATTTTACAACAAAATCAAAACAATTTATGTGTTAGTTTTTATTTTAAAAAACAATAAAAGAACAAATTATTTATATTTTTATTTAAATATAATTTGAAATAAAAAAACTAAACTAAAAATCATATTGGATATTGTAACGAAAAAACTTAATTTAAAACCGATTTAGTTTTATTTGCGTTTAAAAAACTAAAACAAATTTCGTTATAATTAAGTTTTTGTTTCCGAAAATTAAACTAAAAGAAAATTAAAGAAAAACTATAGGGTTTTTATTCGATTTTCCAAACAGTCTCTGATACAAAATAATGTGAGATAATCATCATACAATTTAAAAATAATCATTATACAATTTTCAACTTTATATATATATTTATGTAATTTTCAATTACTACTTTATTGTTTAGGAGGATACTTAACGTTGTAAGCATAAATAATAAAACATAAGAAAGTATGACACAACAAAAAGATTTATTTTGCAAAAAGTATATCATAGAAATCAAAAGTTTTGCACCAGCGATTATTTTCTACTTGCTATTGAAGTGTTTTTTACAACTGCAAAAGTATTTGATCGATAACTTTATATGCTTAAAACTTGACAAAAAATAATTAAAAATTTTTTGTAAAAATAGCTGCAAATAGCATTTTTTAAGCCCTTTCGAAATCTTTTTACAAATTTTTTCTAGCTCAATTATTTAAAAAACTACAGCTGATTGAAGAAAAATGCAAAAATGAAAAAAATTTTTAAATTGCTAAAGCGATTATTTTTTTAAAAATATCGTTTAAAAAATGTAAGTAAGCTAAAAAGAAAGCATTTAAAGAATACTTTAAAATGCTTTTTTTAAATTTTTTCTAGGATGAAAATTGAAGAAGATACGCTTTTTCAAAGTCGGAGCAAAAATTTGATAACCTGCTTAGAATTATTGCCCGGTACTGTACTTTACCTTCTTTAAATGATTATGTTTAGGAGGATACAACGTTAAGTATCCTCCTAAACAATAAAGTAGTAATTGAAAATTACATAAATATATATATAAAGTTGAAAATTGTATAATGATTATTTTTAAATTGTATGATGATTATCTCACATTATTTTGTATCAGAGACTGTTTGGAAAATCGAATAAAAACCCTATAGTTTTTCTTTAATTTTCTTTTAGTTTAATTTTCGGAAACAAAAACTTAATTATAACGAAATTTGTTTTAGTTTTTAAACGCAAATAAAACTAAATCGGTTTTAAATTAAGTTTTTTCGTTACAATATCCAATATGATTTTTAGTTTAGTTTTTTTATTTCAAATTATATTTAAATAAAAATATAAATAATTTGTTCTTTTTATTGTTTTTTAAAATAAAAACTAACACATAAATTGTTTTGATTTTGTTGTAAAATATAAAACAAAATAGGTTTAAGATTTTAAAAATTGAGAAATTTTACAATTTATAGATTTTTAAATTTTGTACTTACTTCAAGTAATGGACTCTTAAGTTTAGAAATAAATTTTATTACCACCTCAACAGAAATGGCTACTTTATTAGCTCGAAAAGCGGGCCGAAAGATCTTTATTTCTGATTTTTCTATAACACGATAATATGTATCTTTACGAATTTTAAAAATAAAGTATTTTACATAAATTTGGGTATAGATAGATAAAAGAAAATGGTTTAGAATACCTGAAAAACATGTTATCAGAGATTTTTTTATAGGGGATATATATTTTATTTGGTACTTTTCATTAAAGCCATATCACGAACAACAAAATAACTATAGTTGGGAAATCCAGATTTTGTAACAACTAAAAAATTTAGTTTTGATTTTTGCAATATAGATATGCCACTAATGATAAAATAAATATTGACGTATTAATCTTATGAAGAATCTGAGTATAATTGTTTTAATAAACAAAGGAATAAATTAATTTTTTTCTCTTTCTTTACAATAATGATCACTTTATTCATTCGCAGAAACAATATTACTGACTTCCAAAATTTATCGAGAGTAAAGTACTTTATTCATGCTAAATTAGAAATTTATAAAATTGAATATATTTTTGAATTTTTAAAAATATTTTATTAATAAAATATTGATATTTTATTATTAAAAAAACTAATACAAATGATTAGAAAATATATAATTTTAATAAAAATTGATACATTATAAAATTCATAAAATTGTAGCTATCAATCTTTACTTTCAATTTTTTTATGATTGGACCTGCTTGTAAGTTTGTAAGCTGTCACTGAAATAAAACTTATACGATTCGAGAATAAAATCAACTTTTCCCTCAAGAATTCACTACACCCACTTCACTTCATTAACTTTGGTCACAAACTTCATCCTTGGAAGAAATATGCGACTTTACAACCTCATTATATTAAATTTTCAAAATAAATTAATTCTCTTTTTAATGATGAAATTAGTCAATTAATAAATGAAATTATGTTTGAAGAACAAATCATTTCATAACTACATTAACTATTAGCTTCTTCTCTATAGTCTATATGGTTCTTTCCATTGTTAGATATGAAACTATAAAAATGTAAAACTATTGGCCATTTCTGCCTTAAAGGGGTATATACATACTTCAACCTGAGAAATAAAATACAGTTTTTAATTAAAACTATTGGCCATTTCACCTTTAAGAGGGTATATACATACTTCAACCTGAGAAATAAAATACAGTTTTTTAATTAATGTTTAAGTTAATTTTAAAATATTTAAAATACTGCTTAAAGTAGACATAAATACCTTTATTTAAAGTCCTATTGAACTTAGTTTATTCCAGTCATACTCCCATGATCACTCGATGAACCTTCAAATCCATAATTCCTAGACCGTAAGATTTCTGATGACCTAATGAACTAATATGACTTCACCAAATGGATTTGGCTTCAGTATTAATTTAATTCTTGCATGAATATAAAAAAATCCAAAATTAAGGTAAAAATTAGGTCATCAAAAACCTTACGGTTCAGGAATTATGGAATTGAAGGTTCATCGAGTGATCATGAGAGTATGACTGGAGTAAAATAAGTCCAATACAGCTTGAAATAAAGGTATTTATGTCTACTTTGAGCAGTATTTTAAATATTTTAAAATTAATTTGAACATTAATTAAAAAACCTGTATTTTATTCTTCAGGTTCCCATATGTTTATACCCTCTTAAAATATTCAAAGCCAAAATAAGAATCATAAACATTATCTAAATTGTTTCATTAATTTATTTTCATCACTAGAACATAACCCCCGTCAAAAAAAGATATCTAATTAAATTAGCTGTACAAATATCTGAAACAATAACTGCAAAAATAGCTATACGACTGTATATCGACGCCCCGTACGAAGAAAAGCACCGTTCAGAAATTCAAATGCAAATTAACATTGGGATTTCTGAATGGTGCTTTTCTTCGTACGGGGCATCGATATGTAGTTATATTTCTATATTTTTTAGCTATTTTATTCAGCTCAAAAATCTAATTTTTTGAAAAATAATTAATCAAGTTAACTCAATATTAAATTGTGAATATCACGCAGAGTACAAATTTTACATTATGATAAATAAATTTTGTTACACCACAGTCGATATTACAATTGACATTATCATTATACAGAATTCTGATATCAAATTTGTCATTCTCAGTTTGATAACTTGTAACAGTTACCGTATAAAAAATATCATTTACTTGTTCCCAATTTCATCAAACCTTACGAAAAGAATGTTTCAATGTAGGGTCTAAGTTTGTAAATTTGAAATATAATTCTGAGGAAATTATAAATATGTACACTTAAAATACACATAATATGTGTTAGAAAATAAATACTTAATCGAATGAATTAATATTCATTACCCAATCATTTTAAATGTTTTGATGAATTCAACTGACTGTACGGATAACTAAAAAAGAAATACATACATTTTACACTATATAAAATGTATCAAAAATTCAAAATAATTAAGTAATTATTTACTATCAAATATTTATTTAACACATTATGAGTATTTTATATTTGCATATATACTATTTGTCAAAAGAAAATTTCATCTATAATTTGGTCCAAATCTGAGACTAAGGTGAAACCCTCTTTAGTCTAATCGAATAAAATAAAATAACTTGTATTTGAACATTATGTTAACACGCTTTCACACATTAATTCTTTTTTTGTTGATAAAATTAATTAATTTTTAAATCAAATAAAATTAATTTTGTAGGTTAATTTATAATTAAATTTTTATCTGCAAGTTCCTTTTCACTTTTGCACATAAATTTATAAACAATTTAAAACAACTAGCCATTCAAAATTAAAATTCAATGATAACAAAGTAGTTTAACATTTATATTGTATTATATTCAATAAGTCTAGTTATCTTAGTATGATAATTATTTTTAAATTTTAATTAGATAATACTAAATATTAAATATGAATAGGAAAAAAATATTTCTTTATACAAAATAATAAGAAAAACATTATATGCTATTATTAACTATTATATCTATAAATATTATTAATCATCATAGTTTTAATAAAAATATTTTCAATTTCACTGCATTAAAATTCAATATCTATATTTTTTAATTAATTTTTACTTCTAAGAGATAAACACTTAGAGTTAACTTATTTTCATAACAATATCACCTAACCTAAATTAGCATATGTTGCGTATAAAACTCCCGCTACTACAGCAGAAGGCGCAAAATATAAAAGTTACTAAAATTCCCTAGATCACTTTGGCACTCTACTATAGCTAATGGAAAAAAGTGGGGGGTGCCGTGTCAAAACTTTTTCTGTAACTAACAGAAGTACAGATATACATCTACAAATACACATGTACATACACACATATACACATACGCATATAGACATGTGAAAATATTAATTTTCATGTACACATACACACGTGCACACACACATACATATGCACGTGCCAAGATGCACATGTATACACACGCATACGCACGTGCGCATAGTCATGTTCATATATACATATAGTCGATGTAAAATTGGCGGGTGAGCAAAAAAAATTTTCGAAGGGAAAATTTTTACGGGATAACCTTTGTAAAGGGTTCTAGAATAAGGATCTGCAGTTTACCTGGCGAAAAAGTGGTCCCAATTAGTTTAAATCGATTTTGTTTAAACAAATTCAGAAAGTTGTTCATTTTGATTCGAAAAAAGTTTCTTTAGATTGAGTGAGTGATTCTATACAAAAAAGTATTCCTATGGTTTTTTTCTAAAGTTGACGGTTTTCGAGTTATTAACAAATAAAGATGTTAAAAATCACTAAAATGCCCATTTTCGAAGTTCTGAAACGATACTAAAATTTGAATTTTTTTAGGTTGGGAAAGTTTTAAAGTAAATTTAGATACTCTTTAATAGAATCCCGAAGAGTAATTTCAAATAACTTTATTTTTAAGTGTTATTTTTTAATTGTAAATCAAGCGCGTATACGCAGTATCTCCGAGTCCAAGCGCATACAGCTGAGTATGTCGTTTGCTAAAGTTCATGTCTTAACTCGCGCAGAGCGCATCGCTTATTTTTAAGTTGTTCTACGTTTCGGAAGATAATTTATAAGGAACTTATGGTTCAAAATATACTTTAATTGAAAATTTGTTAGTTAATTGTATTTTTATAATTTACTACATATAATATACGCATTAAAAAATATATGAATATTTAATCAAGAAAATATTAGAATATATTTGTTTTACACAGACTTTTATTCATAAATATTTTTTAAATTAACAATATTTTTACACAGATCTAAATTACAACCACATAACGGTACACAATTTACATTATTTTTTTTTACATGAACATGCTTTACTATTACACTTTTTTGGCATTTACATTGCTTTACTAGCTCCATAGGATAAGAAGCCTTCGCCGCACGAGTTAAGACATGAACTTTAGCAGACGACATATTCAGCTGTATGCGCTTCGACTAGAAGATACTGCGTATACGCGCTTGATTAACAATTAAAAAATAACACTTAAAAATAAAGTAATTTGAAATCACTCTTCGGTATTCTATTAAAGAGTATCTAAATTTTACTTTAAGACTTTGCCAACCTGAAAAAATTCAAATTTTAGTATCGTTTCAGAGCTTCAAAAATGGGCATTTTAGTGATTTTTAACATCTTTATTTATTAATAACTCGAAAACCGTCAACTTAAGAAAAAAACCATAAAAACACTTTTTTGTTTAGAATCACTCAATTAATCTAAAAAAACTTTGTCCGAATCAAAATGAACAACTTTTTGAATTTGTTTAAATAAAATCGATTTCAATAAATTGGGACCACTTTTTCGCCAGGTGAACTGCAGATACTTATTCTAGGACCCTTCACAAAGGTCATCCCGTAAAAATTTTCCCTTCAAAAATTTTTTTTGCTCACCCGCCAATTTCGCCTCGACTAATATACCCGTATACATAATCATGTACACATGTACAAAAATGTACTTATACGCATACACATGTACACATACAAACGTCTAGATGTACATGTACATGTACGCATGTACACATGCGAATATACTAACCGACATATACAAATGAACATTTTCAGATGCACATGTACACATATACATGCATACATATGTGAACATAGTCATGTGCATATACATGTACACATACAGGTGTACAAACACATGTCAACACTTATAAATGGACAGAGACACATGCACACACATGTACACATAGAAATGTATAGATACACATTAACACACATTCTCACAAAAAGATATGTGCACATACGAATGTACGTTTACACATATATACATACGCATGGTATGTACAAATATACACACATACACATACATATACTTTAACTAACAGGCGCTTTACATATGCCCACTTCGGCGGATAGGAAACTCAAGTCTGGAAAACTACTACTCCGATTGCGCGTATACCTCGAGACGTAACTAATCCGGGTTTCACATAACCTTTGAAATTGTACGTAGTACCAGAGGTCCTTCAGTGCACATGCTTACATACAGGGTGTCAACTAAGTCCTAAGATGGGTGAATATTTTCTAAAGTACTTTACTTCTGAAAAAGGTCAAGATCACTCTTTTAGTAACTTTAAACAAGGGATCCAATCGTGACCTTCGATTTGACCTTGGGCTTAACTTTGAAGGTTAGTTGAAGGTGAACTTTTTTTTTAAATAGGAACCCCTACTTTTAACACGGGCAATCGATAGAGCGAAAAATTTTACGTTAAGATATGTACTTAGGTCGCAGAAAAAGATTGACCTTGAGATTTACTCCAAGGTCATTTACCTCCAACAAGGTTTTAAGATACCTTTGAATATTTTTTCGATCGGTAGAGCTATTTTTTTGTAGCTTTTTACATGAGGTCCAATGGTGATCCTTAATTTGACCTTGGACTAAGTATTTCAAGGTTAACAATTTTTTAAAGGGGAAACTTTTATTTTTTACACTGGTAATCGTTACAGCGGGAAGTTTTCGTACAAAATGATATTAAGAGTGATTTTATGTAGATGACAATCTGCTTCTACACAGTTGCTACAGATGTTAGGCGATCAGTTTTCTCAAGATCACTGACAGTCCTGGATTCTGCGAAGTGCCGTGCAGTTCTTTCAACTGTAGATTTTGACATAAGCGTTTGTTTATTTTTATTACGGAAATTGTTATCAAACAGAATATGTACTATAACCCATTCCGGCACAGCGGGTCTCCCAGAATCGACCATTTCTTACACACTATTTTGTTGTTTTAAAGTAGGTTTTATACGATTTACCTAGGGTTTTTTGTAATTTTGTGATGTTGATATGTGACAGAATCATAACTTATGTAATAATTTTTAATAATTTGTTTACAAATAAATATAGAAAAATCACCTTTTTGCGAAAAAATCCATTATTGAAGAAACTTTTTATTACATTTTCACGATATTTCTTACTTAGGGGTTTTCGGGGTCGCTGATCACGAATCCATTATCATATTTTTTAAATTCAAAATGGCGAATACAATATGGCGAATGAATTATCAAAAAATTCGTGTGTCCGGGTTCGTCAGAGAGCGGCTCTTTTTCTTTGTCAATTTATTTACAAAAATAAAAAATTTGATAGCAGATTCGAACTCAGCAACCCCAAAAACCCTCAAGTACTCATTTCCAGCCAAAAAGGTGCTAATTTAAGGACTCTTACTATTTAAGCATTTAAAAGAAAAGAATACGTTAGATCTTTTTCGTTGTTTCTGAATTGTACTTCCGGCTGATGGTTTTCAAACAAAATAAGTTTTAGAGTTTAAATTGGCAGTATAAATTTGCAGGTATTTAAGTACTCAAAATTTATTTTATCTAAATATTCCTTTTTCAACAATTTGTTTTCCTTTGTCACTGATAAATTTTCCTTTTGGATCTGATTCGTGTACTATTCTTATCTAATTAAAAAAATAACGTATACTAAACTTTCGGAGCGAGAACGGATAAGTTTGTTGATGATGTGTGGTTGGGGAAATCGAGTTTGATCTTACCTTGAAGTACGCACGCTATTCAATAAAAATTCCCGTTATCAAGATGGACAAACGACTATTTCAAAATCTATAGTCAAAAAGACTGTACGACGCTTCGCAGAATTTGGGACTATTAGTGATCTTTAGAGAACTGGTGGCCCAACATCTGTTGCAACTGAGGAGAAGCAGATTGAAATTGCTCAAGCGTTTATTAAAAATCCGCATCTTAGTTTACGTAGAGCTGGGCGTGAGCATGACGTTTCTCATGAATGCGTGAAAAAAATTCTGAAAAGTATTCATTTTCATCCTTATAAAATCCATTTGGTAAAGAAGCTTAATGAAGATAATCCGGATCGTCGGCTCGAGTTTTGTGAAACGATGATGAATAGAATAGACGCAGATCCTAATTTTTTATACAATATAGTTTTTTTAGATGAGGCCACTTTTATTTTAAATGGTGAAGTTAATAGACACAATCGCAGATATTGGTGTGACTAAAATCCTGCATGGATGTTGGATAACCACACACAATATCCACAAAAGGTGAATGTGTGGGCTAGTATCTTTAACGATTCTCTTATAGGCCCTTTTTTATCGATGGTAATCTTACTGCAGCTTTATACGAAAAGTTACTTAGGGATCAAATAATACTACGAATTAAAGAGATAGAAGGTGAAGATTATGATGTAACTAAGTTTCAGCAAGATGGAGCAGTCGCACATTTTGGTCGAGACGTTCGTGCATATTTGGATACTCAGTTTTCTCGTAGATGGATTGGAAGAAGGGGTAAAATTGAGTGGCCGGCTAGATAGATTATTTTCTCTGGGGTTACCTTAAGAATAAAGTTTATGCAACTAAACCAAACAACTTAGAGGAAGAAACTGTGCAATCGAATCATGCAGGAAACTGCTAGAATTAATAGAGAAATGATTCGTGATGCTGTTAACCATTTTTACAATCGTCTAGCTTTTTGTCAAGAAGTTTAAGGTTTTCAGTTTTAGCAACGCTGTTAAACTTTGAACTTTTAAGTGAAAGGCAAGGACTTAATAATCAAGCACCTTAACGGGATGTCGGAGCTGCAGCAATCGAGTTTTGCTTTTTTTATTTTATCAATATCTTTTCAAATTCATAAACTAGACAAATATAATGACTTGTCCGCACTAAAGCTATGCTAAACCAATAATTTTTATTAAAATAAAAAATCATTTGGACTTGTTATTTTTTTATGAACTTGGAATGGAAAAAAGATGTCAAGCTCGACAAACCTAACCTTAAAATACGATACATTAAAAGTTTTTATTATAACTTTTCATGTATAGTTTTCTGATGGATTTCTTGAGTTGTCCGCACTAGAGTTTTATCTTACCAATTTTTTCTTTGTAGCAAAAAAACTCCATTAAACGCATCGTTTATTAATAAGTTAGGAATGCAAATATTATTAGAAGGCAGACAGCTCCGTCATGCTCTTAATCGTGAGAGGCAAGGGGACTCACGTTAATCAAGCATCCCAATCGTGAGAGGCAAGGGGACTCACGCTAATCAAGCAACTCAATCGTGAGAGGTAAGGGGACTCACGCTAATCAAGCACCCCCAAAGGAAACAGATCTTTCTACGTCCACGTCGTTATTTCTGGATGACGCTTAAAGTAAGAATAAAGACAATAGTAAGGTCATTTTAAAATATTCTGTCTAAATGTAAAATTTCCCGCTCTATCTATTTCCCGTATTAAAACTGAGATTTCCGATTAAAAAAACCAATTGACCGTGAAAAAACTTTGAAGGTCAAGTGAAGGTCGAGTCGGAGGTCAAGTTGAAGGTCGCTACCAGATTCCTTGTTGAAAACTACAAAAATAAAAACTTTACCGATCGGAAAATATTCAAAGATATTTCAATACCTTGTTGGGGGTAAATGACCTTGGTGTAACCCTCAAGGTTAAATCTTTTCTGCGACCTAAGTACATATCTGAACGTAAAATTTTCCGCTCTATCTATTGCCGATGTCAAAAAAAAGAGGTTCCTATTTTAAAAAAAAGTTTAGCTTCAACTAACCTTCAAAGTCAAGCTCAAGGTCACATTGAAGTTCACCATTGTATCCCTTGTTTAGAGTTACTAAAGGAGTGACCTTGACCTTTTTTTTTAGAAAAAAAGTACTTTAGAAAATATTCAGCCGTCCCAGGACTTAATTGACCCTGTATATACATTCATGTCGTGGCAGGCCGTATTCGGTGGAATACCTATAGACCACGCTTAATTTGTATAGGCATTGCATACGTTCATGCTAATATCTCGAGGATATCCTCTTTGTCAATACTCCCTTGAGAAGTATTGACAGATCGAGATATCGTTCAGCATAACCGTATATGACGCGAGAGACATCGATTTGTAGGTTAGTGAAAACAAAAGAATGTCGTTAGATATGTCGATGCTTATACAAATTCATATAAAATCTTAACTTTAAAGAATGTTTTGTTAAAAAAAATTTTCAAAGTTAAACAGTTAATAAGTAAAAAAAAAGTAAATGATGACATTTACTTATTTTTAATAAAATATATAAAATATATGAATCCAGGCTTGACCAAAGTGCTTGTCGCTTGAGCAGCAGTCAGTCTCGGGCGCGTCCTCGACCGACCGCTACTCAAGCGACAAATACTTCAGTCTCGCCTGTATTCATCCTTCGTACACTCAAGTTACGTATATAACTAATACATAATCATACACACACACGCAATTGTATATACTTATACACATATTTGCATATACACATACACGTACAAATAGGCATATAAACATACACATCTTACGTGAGATCGAGTGTCGAGAAAAATAAAATTTCTCAGCCCATATAAGATCAGGTGTCGAAATTGATAAAATTACTGAGCTTATAAGGAATCACGTGAGATTTCATGTAGGTTCTTGTATGGGATCTCGCTATATTTTTGATCGTAAAATGCGTGAGATCTTATGTAAGATCTCACATGAGATCTCACGAAAGATCTTGTCATTTTTTTCAGTAGGGCTGTAAATGTGTGTATAAAGATTTTGGTATGTGTAATTGTGGAAGTCTATATTAATAGATATGTCTGCATTTTTTTATGTACGTGTGGTTGTTTCCCACACAGCATGAAAGATTGCTGCAAGGTTACAGTCGTGAAATTATCATTCATGAAATCTTGCAGCAACCTTTTATGCTGTATGGGTTATTAGTGTTTATGTGTAAGTAGATCAGTCTATGTATACAGGGTGCGGAAAAAGTATGGGAACCCCGGAAAATCACAGAGGCTTGGTCATGAAAAAAAATTGTTAAGGTTAGGTCTTATGTAACCTTTAACGAGAAATCCAGTGATGACCTTAGGTTTGATCTTGGACCTCACCTTCAAGGTCATTTCAAGGTCAACTTTTTCTTTCAAATGGAAACCCATACTTTCGACATCGGCAATCGAAAGAGCGTAAAATTTTACGTTAAAATATGGCTTGAGGTCCAAGGTTGACGTGACCTTTAGAGGTCAAATATAGGTCAAATTATGCTTGCAAGAAAATTGCGCATAACAGATGGTTAGAAAAGAAGGTTAATAACATGTTATAATTAACTTTCAACGAGAAATCCAGTGATGGCTTTGGATTTGATCTTGGACCACACCTTTAAGATCATTTCAAGGTCAACTTTTTTAAATGGGATTTCATACTTTTTATATCAGCAATCGAAAGAGCGTCAAATTTTACGTTAAAATATGCCTTGGGGTCCAAGGTCGACGTGACTTCTAGAGGTCTAATAAAGATCAAGAGTACATTTTTCTCTAAACTCTAAAAAATGTGCCTATTTTGGTTATCTTTGTATGTATGTGCATATGTTTGAGTGGTTGTTTATGTAATTTTTGCATGTGTGTGTGTGTTGTGTATGAGTATATGTCTATGTCTATGTATTTGTGTATGTGGATGTCTGTATAGGTATTGATGAATATACAAGTATGTAACTATATTTTTGTATGTGTATGAGTTAATGTGTATGTATGGATGTGTATATTCATATTCGTAAGTGGATGGGTGTTCGTTCGTAAAAGTGTATGTATTTGTGTCAGTGAATTCGTGTGTTAGTATAAGTATCTATTTTAAGCGTGCATGAGTGCAAATGTACGAGCATGTGTAATTATATATGTAGCTCGGAGAAAAGGAGAAACGTGGATCCTAGGAAAAAAGGCGTATCGCTTTAATAAAATATGATTTTTTTTCTATGTAATGTATCAGCTTCATTTAAGGTTATATTTTATTCTTTTTTGGATTTTATACATTTGATTTAAGTGTTACTTTCACTTAAAAAAATAAAGGAAACTTTTCTTAAATTAAGACCTTAAAGAGTTACACACACCTGTTGAACAAAACGTTATCTTTCGCATATTAAAAAATTTTTGCTTTTTTCACCAACTTAGCTTTTTAAAGATTAAGCACAACTTTTTGATTCGAAACACATCTTTTCTTATCTGAAATAAATTAGTTTTTATCATGCAGTAATCTTTATTTAAATAATTATTCAATGATTTGAGCGTTTGTAAAACTTCATTTTAAGAAATATTTCTTGTAGATACTACTTTTAAAACAATTGACTTGTTTCTAATAATTTATTTACTTTAATAAAATATCTGATTGCCCTATTTATATAGATAATTTTTGAGCCAATAAAATTCTAAATCTGAGGATATAGTACTATCCACTCAATCGAAGTAGTATATTACAGAATTAAAACAATTTATTGCCCAGAAATATTTACTAGGATGAAGTAATTTCTCCTTTTTTAGCTAAAGTTATATTTTCAGTAATTTTGGAGTAACGGATATCAAATCATTTCAGTACAGTGAATTTAGTTTATTTTTAGACATATGATTATTTTTACTTACGTTCTATCAACGTTGTTATTATAGTGTCTGCTAATGTGATGAAAAATATCAGTTAAATACAGGTTACGAAGGAATATGAATAGTGTTGATAAGTGATTGGATGGAATAGGCATATTACAAAATTATTTTCCTTTATTTCATTATAAAATATAATCAAATTACAAATTTATCAATAAAATTTAACATTGATTATTATAACAAAATATAAAGATTAATATCGAATTATCTATGATATAATGAACAACATAAATATTTCAATAATGCAATTTTTTTTATAAATTATTTCAGCGAGATAGAAAAATGAGTATTACTTAAGATTTAGGGAATAAGTATGGAGACTTATTGCTTGAAATGAATATTACTTAAGATTTAAAAAATCTTTTAATGTGTCCCTTTCCAATTTTG
The DNA here is from genome assembly GCA_017163975.1 of Anastatus disparis. Lineage (NCBI taxonomy): Eukaryota > Metazoa > Arthropoda > Insecta > Hymenoptera > Eupelmidae > Anastatus > Anastatus disparis. Next base: position 160,064 of record JAFFSR010000055.1, on the reverse strand, counting down.
ATGAAGCATTTGAAACAAGTAGTACTCCGAGAAATATTATTTAGAATGTTTATTTCAAGAAATTAATTATATAGATGAATGTTTTACTTTGAAGTAACAAAATTCGTATTTATTTTTACGAAATTCAAAGGAAAAATAATTAGATACGAGTTATTTTTCATCAGTTATTAAACATATTTAAGGGATAAAAGCATCCTTATATTTATAAAGTAAAGACTATCCAAAAATGGATTTTTCTTGGTACCTCAAAAACTATATTGAATATATAAAAATAATATCAATGCCATTTCATCAATTTTAAGGAGTTGATCGTATAGGTACAACTTTTGAAAAAAAAACTAATTTTTTTCCTTTGAATTTCGTAAAAATAAATACGAATTTTGTTACTATTGTTTAGAGAACCACTGGTTTACAAAATTTCATTAAAATTGAACAGGCTCACCTCGGAAAGCTTCCTTGTTAGAGTGCCCAATACTGGCACAACGATTAAAAACTAGTTGAAACTTCTGGATCACTGTCTGTGAACTCAATAGCTTTTTTGACTAAATTAACCAATTCATGAGGTGCATATTTATTGAGCGTTGGTGATTTTTTGTAAGCATCCAACACTTCTTCAACAGTAGGACATACACCACTGTCAATGTATGCACTGAAATTTACATAAATACTATTATGTACACGGTTTCTTTTTGTAATCTTATTTTCAGGGGATGGACTCATCTCTCTTATTCTTTTGAGACTTTTTTGAGACTTTTTTCCTTTAATATCTTTATAATAATGCTGCAAAAATGAACGTATTGAAGGTGGGTTTCGTCCTTTTAAGCAATTATTAGCTTCTATGAAGTCATTCATTTCTGACCCCTTGATTCTGGAGTCTTTAACGTAGCGATCGCCGTATTCAGTGATTATCAATTCTGATTCTTCTTTGGTCCATTTTTGTCTTGATTCTTCAGATTTATTATTTTCAGTAAATCGTTTTTGAGATCTTGAGGCTGCAAGAGTAATACAAAAATTATTATCGTGACAAAAAATACATCAAATAATTATCAACAAAGGGTTCAAAACTTTAAGATTTATGGTGGATCGATCGGTTTTGGGTTAACTAGTTCAGATTTTATAGGTTTAGAGTTTATTAATTGAGTGTTCATTTTTTCAATGTTTACAGTATCAGGTTTCATGAGTTTGAAGTTCATAGGCATAGAGTTTATAGTTATATGGATTAGCGATTATGGGTTTAAGGGTTTCTGATTTTAATGTGTATTAAGCTAAAAATTCCACTCCATAGGGCCACACTCGTAATAGTATCATATTTTCTCACTAATTTGTTGCTCCATCCCGCATTTTGTCGCTCCAGCCGTTTCCGAGAAATAATGGCTACTATAGCTTAATATTAAGCTACGGCATCAACTATAGTAACTCAGGATCAACTAGAGCTAGCAACTTCATTCCGGTTGCATAATTTGTCACTCTAAGATAGGATAGTTCGTGAGTCCCAAAACCTGACCCCGACCCGGATATGGCCATTGGGCCTGAGTAAAAATAGAAACTTTTTATCTTAATGTATCTAATGAGTCTAATAAATTCTTGCTAATTTGTCGCTGACATTTGATCCTGCACTGGATTTTGTCGCTCCAGCCGTTTCCGAGAAATAATAGCTACCCTAGCTTAATATTAAGCTATGGGCTCCACTATATTAACTCAAAAACGGCTAGGACTAGCAACTCCATTCTAGATGCATAATTTGTCGCTTTTTTGTCGCTCTAAAATAGAATAGTTCGTAAGTCCCAAAACCTGACCCAGACCCGGATATGGCCATTGGGCCTGAGTAAAAATAGAAACTTTTTATCTTAATGTATCTAATAAGTCATGTGATGTTTAATAATTTGTTGCTAATTTGTCGCTGACATTTGATTCTGCACTGGATTTTATCGCTCCAGCTGTTTCTGAGAAATAATAGCTACCCTAGCTTAATATTAAGCTACGGGCTCCACTATAGTAACTCAGAAACGGCTAGGGCTAGCAACTCCATTCTGGTTGCATAATTCGTCGCTTTTTTATCACTCTAAGATAGGATAGTTCGTAAGTCCCAAAACCTGACCCAGAACCTGATATGGCCATTGGGCCTGAGTGAAAATGGAAACTTTTTTTCTTAATGTATCTAATAAGTCATGTTTAATAATTTGTTGCTAATTTGTCGCTGACATTTGATCCTGCACTGAATTTTGTCGCTCTAGCCGTTTCCAAAAAACAATTTCTATTGTAGCTTAAAATTGAGCTACGTCATCTACTACAGTAACTCAGGAACGGCTAAGGCTAGCAACTTCATTCTGGTTGCATAATTAACCTGACTCAGACCTGAACATGGCTATTGGGTCTGAGCGAAAATGGAAACTCTTTTCCTCAATGTATCTAGCAAGTCATGCGATATTTCTGATACTACAATAGCTATACAAAATTTGTCACCACAAAAATCGTCACATCTAAGCACCTAGAAAATGTTTCTATGTGAAATTGATTTCAATGGGAACACATTTGGGAATCAGACACTCTCAATAATTAAAACAATTAAGACATTAAGCGCAATTAAAAGATGTTTGTGATCTTACTGAGTCTTAAAGGACTCTGTCGCTCTGGTGATTCTTCGAACTGGACCCTTTAAATATTTTTTTTCTGTAAGAATTCCAATTTAGGTGCGTTTGAAAATCTGTCGCTTATGATATTCGAACAAATTGAAATTTTAAACGCAGTAAAAAGATGATTCTAATAATACAGAAGCTTTAAGGATTCTGTCGCTCTTAACATGATTTTTATGCAAACTTTGTGATTTAATGCATCTGAGAGTTTGTCGCTTTTGAGATTATTAACCACCAATACATAAAAATCATTTTATCGTGCTACGAACCATATATTATAATAGCGCAAAAATTCTTGAAGCTTCTGTTGTATCAGAATGATATTTTTATTGCGTTTAAAATTATAATTTATTCAAATATCATGAGCGACAAATTCCCAGACGCATCTAAATTAAAAAATTGATATGGAAAACATATTTAGAGTGAGCTGGTTGAAGAATTACTAGAGCGACAAAATCCTTAAAGTTTCAGTAAGATCACCAACTTCTTTTAATTATTCTCAAAGACTCAATAGTTCCAAATATTAAGTGCGACCAACTTTCTAATTCATTTTAATTTAAGAAAACTTGCATAAAAACATTTCCTATGTGCTTGGATTCAATTAATTAAGGAGCGACCAATTCTTTGCAGCTACTATAATATTAGAAATATCATTTTATTGCATTTAAAGTATTGATGGTTCACAATCTCAAGAGCGACAAACTCCCAGATGTATTACAATTACAAAATTTGCATAAAAATTATTTTATCGTGCTAGTAACCATAGATGTTGAGAGCGACAAAATCCTTAAAGCTTCGGTATTATTAGAATCATCTTTTTACTGCGTTTAAAGTTTTCATTTGTTCGAATATCATAAGCGACAGATTTCCAAACGCACCTGAATTAAAATTCTTACAGAAAAAAAATATTTAAAGTGTCCAGTTCAAAGTATCACCAGAACGACAGAGTCCTTCAAGACTCACTAAGAGAGTCCAAATATAAAAGGAAACAAAATTTTAGATACCAACGCTCAATATTATTTTTTCCCAGAGTTATAGCGTGATAAACATTGGACCTTATTTTTCTTTTTAAAACATTAATTAATAACAAAAGCTGAAATTGAGTGTAATGTTTATTACGCTATAACTTTGGGAAAAAATAATATATTGACATACTATGACTACTATTTCGAAAGGATTTGTACTCAGCTTTCATTTAAAAAAAGTTTCTAGCTCCTGGCTATCAATGCTAAGGAACTATATGCGTTTGAAAATTTAGTAACTTTTTTAGTGATTTTCTTTAATTGCCGGTAACTAAGGAAATATTGAGCGTTAGGATCTAAAATTTTGTTTCCTTTCATATTTTGACATCTGAAAACTTATCCCAACATTTAAGCAAAGTCCGTGATCCGAAGGTCTGATACTCTCGTAGTCAGTAAGATCACATCTTCATCAACATCTTTTAATTGCGCTCAAAGTCTTAATTGTTATAATAATGAAGAGCGAGTCATTCGCAGATGCATTTCAATTAAGATCAATTTCACATAAAAACATTTTCTATGTGCTTTGTTGTAAAGATTTTTGTGCAGACAAATTTTTTATAGCGACTGTAGTATCGGAAATACAGCATTCCATTTCCCCTCAGGCTCAATGGCCATATCGGAGTCTGGATCAGGTTTTGGGACTTACAGACTATCCTATCTAAGAGCAACAACAAGTGACAAATTATGCAACCGGAATGGAGTTGCTAGCACTGGCCGTTCCTGAGTTACCATAGTGGATGCCGTAGCTTAATATTAAGCTAGAGAAGCCATTATTTCTCGGAAACAGCTGAAGCGAAAAAAGCTAATGTGGGATCAAATTTTAGCGGCAAATTAGCAACGAATTATTAAACATCGCATGACTTATCAAATACATTTAGGAAAAAAGTTTTCAGTTTTGTTCAGCCCAAGGGCCATATCCGGGTCTGGGTCAGATTTTGGGACACACGAACGATCCTATCTTGGAGCGACAAAAATATGACATATCATGCCACCGGAATAAAGTTGCTAGCCCTAGCCGTTCCTGTTACTGCCGTGGTTGTCGTAGCTTAATATTGAGCTATAGTAGGTATTGTTTCTCGGAAACGGCTGGATCGACAAAATACAGTGAATGATCAAATATCAGCGATAAATTAGCAACAAGTTATAAAACATCATGTGACTTATTAGATACATTGGGAAAAAAGTTTTCATTTTCACTTAGGCCCAATGGCCATATCCAGGTCCGGGTCAGGTTGTGAGACTCACAAACTATCCTATTTTATAGCGACAAAAAAATGACAAATTATGCCAATGGAATGGACTTGCTAGCTCTGGCCGTTCTTGAGTTACTATAGTGGATGCCGTAGCTTCATATTAAGCTAGAGAAGCCATTATTTCTTGGAAAAAGCTGGAGCGACAAAATCTAATGTAGGATCGAATGTTAGCGACAAATTAGCAACAAATTATTGAACATCGTAAGACTTATTACATACATTAAGAAAAAAAGTTTCTATTTTCACTCAGGCTTAATAGCCATATCCGCGTCTGGGTCAGGTTTCGGGACTTACGTAATATCCTATCTTAGAGCAACAAAAAAATTGCAAACTATGCAATCAGAATGAAATTGCTAGCCCTAGCCGTTTCTGAATTACTGTCGTGGTTGCCGTAGCTTAATATTAAGCTATAGTAGCTATTGTTTCTCGGAAACGGCTGGAGCGACAAAATACAGTGAATGATCAAATATCAGCGATAAATTAGCAACAAGTTATAAAAGATCATATGACTTATTAAATATATTGGGAAAAAAAGTTTTCATTTCCACTTAGGCTCAATGGCCATATCCAGGTCCGGGTCAGGTTGTGGGACTCACGAACTATCCTATCTTAGAGCGACAAAAAAATGACAAATTATGCCACCGGAATGGAGTTGCTAGTTCTGGCCGTTTTTGAGTTACCATAGTGGATGCCGTAGCTTCATATTAAGCTAGAGAAGCCATTATTTCTTGGAAAAAGCTGGAGCGACAAAATCTAATGTAGGATCGAATGTTAGCGACAAATTAGCAACAAATTATTAAACATCGTAAGGCTTATTAGATACATCAAGAATACAAGTTTCTATTTTCACTTGGACCCAATGGCTTTATCCGGGTCCGAGTCAGGTTTTGGGAGTCACGAACTATCTTATCTTAGAGCGAGAGAAAAATGACAAATTATGCGACCATAATAGAGTTGGGAGCCCTGGCTGTTTCTGAGTTACTGTATTCCTGATCTCTCGGAAACAGATAGAGCGACAAAATCCAATGTAGGATCAAATCTTTGCGACAAATTAGCAACAAATTATTGAACATCGTATGACTTATTACATACATTAAGAAAAAAAGTTTTTATTTTTACTCAGGCTTAATGGCCATATCCGGGTCTAGGTCACGTTTTGGTACTCACAAACTATCCTATCTTAGACAGACAAAAAAAAGCGACAAATTATGCAACTGGAATGGAGTTGCTACCCTGGTGAAAAAAATCAGGTGACAAGTAAGGAACGACAATAAAAAGTGTAGGATCAAATATCAGCGATAAATTAGCAACAAGTAATTTAAGATCATGACTTATTAGATACATCAAGAAAACAAGTTTTTTTCCCATAGGCCCCATGGTAATCTCTGGGTCTGGGTTAGGTTTTGGGAGTCACGGACGATTCTATCCCAGAGCGACAAAAAATGACAAATTATGCCAATGGAATGGAGTTGCTAGCTCTGGCCGTTTCTGAGTTACTATAGTGGATGCCGTAGCTTAATATTAAGCTAGAGTAGCCATTCTCTCGGAAACAGCTGAAGCGACAATATCCAGTGTAGGATTAAATGTCAGCGACAAATTAGCCACAAGTTATTAAATATCATACGACTTGATACATCAAGAAAACAAGTTTCTATTTTCACTTAGGCCTAATGGCTATATCCGGGTCTGGATCAGGTTTTGGGAGTCACGAACTATCCTATCTTGGAGCAACAAAAAAATGAGAAATTATGCAACCAGAATGGAATTGCTAGCCGTAGTCGTTCCTAAGCTACTGTCGTAGATGCCGTAGCTCAATATTAAGTTAGAGTAGCTATTGGTTCTCGGAAACGGTTGGAGCGAAAAAATACAATGTGGGATCAAATGTCAGCGATAAATCAACAGCTAGTTATTGAACATCATATGACTTATTAGATACATTGAGAAAAAAAGTTTTCATTTCCACTTGGGCCTAATGGCCATATCCAGGTCTGGGTTAGGTTTTGGGACTCACGGACGATCCTATCTTAGAGCGACAAAAAAATGACAAATTATGCCACCGGGATGGAGTTGCTAGCTCTGGCCGTTTTTGAGTTACCATAGTGGATGCCGTAGCTTAATATTAAGCTAGAAAAACCATTATTTCTCAGGAACAGCTGGAGCGACAAAATCCAATGTAGGATCAAATGTTAGCGACAAATTAGCAACAAATTATTAAACATCGTATGACTTATTAGATACATCGAGAAAACAAGTTTCTACTTTTACTTAGGCCTAATGGCCATATCCAGGTCAGGGTCAGGTTTTGGGACTCACGAACTATCCTCTTTTAGAGCGACAAAAAAAGCGGCAAATTATGGAACTAGAATGGAGTGGCTGAGTTATAAGCTAGAGTAGTCATTGTTTCTCGGAAACGGCTGGAGCGACAAAATCCGGGATAGAGCAATAAATTAGCGACAAAATATACCGAAGTATACGAATCTTGGTTTATTATTTCATGATCGTAAAAATAAATAGGCTTTGAGCTCATGGATTCATGGTTTAATGTTTAGCAGTTTCAGGCTTACGGATTCTAAATTTATATGATATTCAATGGGTTTGAAATTTAGGGTTTATAGACATGAAGTTCATAGGTATATGGGTTCAGGGCTTATGGATTAAGGGTTTGTGTAACTGGGGGTTCATGCTTAATAGATTGAGGATTGATATATTAATGGGTTCTGATCCTGGGAGTTTATCGGTTTTACGATTACAGGTTTAGATTTTATGGTTTCAGGGCTTATGAGACCAAGATGGATATGTTTAGAGTGTAAGGGAATAAGTTTAAAAGATTTAAATTCAAGGTTTTGGATTTGGCGGTTTTGGGTCATCATTTTATGGGTAAAGGGTTTATTATTTTTATGATTTATGGGTTTTGAGTTTATAGTCAACAAACATAAAGTTAATGGGTGTACAAGTTTGTCTTATAAATTAAAGGTTTAGTGTTTACAGGTTCAGGATTTATGGGATCAGGTTTCTTATGTTTAGTACTGAGGGTTCATATGTTCAAGGTGTATGGATTTAGGGTTTAGGATTTCGAGGCGGTCGGGATCATCTTCCGCTTGGTGGCGCTGCAGGTGAGAGAAGAATATAAAATATTTTTTTTACACGAATTTACAATTTATTAAGACAATAATATACCTCTAATGTTGTCAATAACTCTTGCCATATATATGTAGAATAATTATCGATGCTAATCTTGTTTGAAAAGTCTAAAATATTTTTATAAAGCGTAAAATGCTGCGTGTAATAGAGCCGATGTAAACATGTGTATTTTTCTTCAGTGCGACAGAGAAAGTAATAGTAAAGAATGATGAATACATATGCTCACGCCGGCTCTATCTCGAGCTGCATTTTTCGCTTTACAACAATATTTTAGACTCTTCAAACAAGATTAGCATCAATAATTATTCTACATATATATGGCTAGAGTTATTGAAAACATTAGAGGTATATTTTTGTTTCAGTAAATTGTAAATCGCTGAGTAAAAATTATTTTACATTTTTCTCTCACCTGACCGCAGCGCTCCCATGCGGCAAATAGTCCCGACCGCCTCTTAGTGGGTTTAAGATTCATAGGTATATAGACCTATGGTTTATAGATTTAGGGTTGAGGGTGTTTGGGTTAAGGGTTTATCGGTTTTGCATCTACATGTAAAGATTTTATAGATAGTCTTCATGATACTAGATTCAAAATTAGTGAATTGTCCTTTAACAGTTTAGAAATTCAGGGCTCATGTGTTCAGGGTTGATGGACTTAGGGTTTAGGATTGATTCGCGGGACTAAGGTTTATCAGGTTTCGGTTTATGAATTCAGAATTCATAGGTTCAGGGCTTATTGGTGCCGAATTTATTGGTCCACAATAGATGTACTTACAATTTATGGGTATAGAATTTATGATCCGTTGGTGGAAGGTACTGGGTTTATGGATTTAATGTCTATGATTTTAGGGTTGAAGGTTTTTTGATATATGTGTTTAGATTTTATGGGTATAGGATTTAGGGTCTATGGGTCTAGTATTCATGAGTTTAAGGATTGTGGTTATATGCATCTAGGGTTTTTGATTTATGAGCGTGAGAATGTTTAGGTTTGGGGTTTAGAGATTTCGGGCTTACGAATTTTGATTTTATGGGTCCATGATTTAGTAAAAGGATTATGGTATGAGGTTTCATGGAATCGAAGTTTAAAATTTATAGGAATAAAGTTTATGGGTATATGGATTAGGGGCTTATAGATTCAGGGTTTATGGAAAAAGGGGTTCATGTTCTATAGATTTAAAATTGTGGGCTTTTAGATTTTGGTTTGATATGTTTAGATTATGTGTTTTATGTTTTTGGTTTTAGAGTTCGTGGATTTAGGGTTAATGAATTTGCTTCTAGGGTTTATCGGCTTTGAGTTTATATGTTTCGGGTACATGAAGTAAGGGTTTTAGGTTCTTCAATTCAGGAATTAAGATTTATCGGTTTTCGGTTTTGAATTCAGACTATATGGCTTAATAGTTTATTAGTTAAAGGTTCAATTATTTCAGTGTTTATCGTGTAAGGTTTCATGGGATGGGAGTTGAAAGTTCATAGGTATATAGATTAGGGCTTATGGATGAAGGATTTAAGGCATCAGAGTCCATTGATTAGAGGTTCATGATTTCTGGTTTTATGCGTTTAGTATTTATGTTTTATAGGTTCGAGGTTTATAAGTAGGGTTTAAAGCTCATGAGAATAGAGATTTGGCACTATCTATCTTTGAGGTTTATCCACCTACAGCCTATTTGGACTAGTAAGTGACACCTCGACCACCTTTGTGTTCCGGTGTTTTCGCGTTCGAAACCATACCTCGATTTTCCCTAACTTCGGTAGGTGGTGCTCGATCATGCAGGCCTACTTTTAGGCGGGGAGCATCGCTCAACCCATCCTTTTTAGCGCATCGGGAGCTCAACACCTACCCGGCAGAACGGTCCGGCTGAACTATAATAGGAGCAGTCGCGTTCTGCCTTACCAGCCCTCGAGTGACTTTCGTCGGTTTTTGTTAAACCCGAAAAAAGTTTCTCGGGGGTGGTCCACCGCGGTGTCAGTGAGCTCCGGACATCCTCCACTTTCAATTATTAAATTAAAAAATGGAGAAAAAATCCCGACCTCACCGGGATTTGAACCCCAGCCCTCTGCGTGAGAGTCGGATGCTCTAGCCCCTGAGCCACCGCGGCTCTGATTTGGCACTAATAAATTCTACTTTTAAGGTTGATTGGCTTAGCGTTTATGTATTTAGGATTTATGAGGTCAGGAAATTATGGTTTACGGGTTCATGGTTTAGTAGTTGGGCTTTATAGGTTCAGGTTCTATGTGTTTAGGACTTATCAGACCAGAATAAATGTCTTTTAGCTTAATAGGTTTACAATTTAAAATTCATGGGTATAAGGTTAATGAGTGTATGGATTTAATCTTTAGGGTTTATTGATATATGAGTTTAGAGTGTAGTATTATTATTAGATTGAGGATTCAAAGGTTTATGGGTACATGAATTTGGAATATATGAACGAGGGTTCATTGGTTTTTTGTAGTAAAGATAAATGGGTTTAGGACTTATAGATTTATAGTTTTGAGGTTTAACGTTTATTACATTGAGGTGCAGTATTTTAAGATTAATGATATCAGGTTTAATAGGTTTTAAGTCTAGGGTTATTTAATGTTGATGGTTTTTAGGTTTCAGATTTACGTGTTTAGATTTCATAGATTATATGTTTATGGGTATCGAGTTTACGTTTTCTGATTTCATAGTTTAAGGCTTCTTAAGTTAAGATATAGTAGTAATTCAAATTTTATGGTATCAGGTTTCATGGGTTCAAAGTATAGAGTTTATAGGTATGAAGTTATGGGTATATGGATTAAGGGCTCATGGACTTAGGGTTAATAAAAACAAGCCTCGATGCTTTACAGATCTAGGGTTAGGGTCTTTAGATGAACACGTTCAGATTTTGTGGGTTTTATGTTAATGAGGTTCTGTTTTTAGAATTTATCGACCCGGGGATTACATATTTAGGGTTCATGGCGTAAAGGTTCCAGGTTTTTGAGTTTAAGAATTATGATTACTGGGTTTAGGGTTCAGTGGTTTCAGGTTTATAGGTTCTTGAGTTTAGGATTCTTAGGTTTGAAATTCAAGGGTATATAAATTCAGAGTTTAGGGTGCATGGGTTTGAGAATATATAAGTTTAAATCTTATGAACTAAAGGTTTAAGGTTAATCTATTTTGGGCTAAGAGGGTTAAATTTCATAGGTTTCTGGTTTATTATTTAGAGGTACATAGTATTAAGTTTTATTCTACCGCTAAGGTTTCTTATGCATGCGTTGTAAAAATATGCCTCGTGTCAAAGCAATAATTCCACGAGCTAACTGGGATATGTCTACTTAGCTTATGAAATTATTTCTTTACCACAAGGCATATTTTCGCAACGCATGCACAAAGAACCACAGCGGTAGGAGGCTCAAAGAATTACTCTCGATTTATTTTCTCCGTGTAGGCATGAAGTTTATTGGTATATAATTTATGTCTTCGTTTAGGTGTACAAGTTTGGGATCTATAGCTTTTGTCTTACAGATCATGCATAAACGTTTTACAAACATTTTTTAAAAAGTTTAACATTAGAATACTCACGTGTTTTTACAGATTGTGCTTCATCCATAAGATTTTCTTTATCTAAAGCCTTATCTTCAAAGGTGATACAAGCACTTGTAGTACCATCATTTTTTAATTCATCTTCGTTTTCAGACATATCTGATAGGCTTTCTTCTTCATATAAGATATTTCCTTGGGGAGTAACTAAATAGTCCCCTTGTGCATATTCTAGCCATTTCGAAACTTGGATTATATCTTTAGCTGCTACAGGTTGTCGGTATATGTTTAAATGTATGGCTTTATCGTGACCCATAAACTTTGATAAATCACTTACTTCGCCGTCGGTCAATTCGAGTGCAATTCCTATAGTAGCAATATGTTTCCGGAGACGTGTACCTCGAAGTAAAGCTGGAATTTTAGCGTTACATTTTTTTGCATATTTTGTAAGTAGTGGTCCTGCTTCAAAAAATTCTCTTTCTTCTTTCGCATGTGGTACAGCAAAGAGATAAGGATTCTCCTTATTGACTCCAGCCGCTTCTCTATTTTCGATTAATAAGTCGATATTCTTACATGCTCTTTTGTTTAAAAGCACAGGACACCTTTTTGCATTTTTTTCCCTCTTGTTTCTAATCGGCTGTAGTTATCAGCAATATCTCTGGCCTCAGTGGATAAAGTTTTATATAATCCTGGATTAGAACTTTCAGTCAATTTTTGTTTTTGATCGTATCCCGTTTTCAAAAGAGTTGAAATTTCGAGGGGCCTTTTCCGGTTTAGTATCAATAAAAGTAATAATACTACTTCTGAAAGTAGTATATAACTTTCTAAAGAAAATCGTACTTTTAATTTAGCCGATTCTTCTGCTTCTATTTTTCTTAAATAATTTACTAAACGTTGAATATCAGCAGTGTCTGGCAATTTGACTGTGCCTTTTTGTATATCAATCGAAGTCATTGATTCACTTACAGTTTTAGATACTAATTTTGAAAACCTATGTTTTATCAAAATCAAAGTCGATTCAGTGTTTTGTTTTTTCTTTTCCCAAATTTTCCTCTTTAAGTCGTTGGTTGTTTGACTTGATTGTACGATGCATTCAGTTTGCCACAATTTACCCAGCTGTATGTGTATACAGGATGTCCCATTTTAAACGTCCCACCTAAATAACTCGTAACAGAAGCCTAAAAAATGACAATAGTGAAAGTTGTTTTCTAATGTAATCCCATATTTTTTTCACGGACTTGAATTCCTCATAAAAATATATGTAAGTTTTCTTTTCAACATTTTTTTCGAAGTGCTTCTCTTTCTAGCTGACGAGCGCAAAAGATCAACCAGACAGCTAAAGCGATAATCACATGCCACAGTGTTACAAAAATATTGTTTACTTTAGTTAATAGATGAAACGTTTTCACGAGAATAATTCAATTTCATGAATTCCATCCCAATTGTTTTCGCCATTATTGAAGGTAAGTCACGATTGTAAATTTAAATCGATTTTTAGATTGACGTTTATATTAACGACTTCGTAAACAATGCCAGACTACACGATCAATGAAATTGTTAACATTCTTCTTATTTTAGGAGAATGTCAGCGAAATTTTCGAGCAGCAGAAAGGCTTTATTGTGACCGATTTCCTGTCAGAGAACAACATCCAGATCATAAGATTATTCGAGAAATTGAGTTGCGAGGGCGACAAGGACAGTTCCTTCGGAAAATAAGGTCTCTGACTACCGATGATTATGAAAATAATTCTCGTCTGATAGCTGTACTAGCCATGGTGCATTTAAATGTTCACGTTAGCTTACAAGAAATTCAATCTACAATAGATATTCCAAAATCAACGGCCAGTAGATATTTAAAAAAATTAAAATATCACCCATACAATATCACTTTAAGCCAAGCAGATCATCACAAGATAAGAGACTTTTGTCAGTGGGCAATAGAACAAAACACCATCGATCGAAGTTTCTTCAACTGCGTTCTTTTTAGTAACGAGGCATCGTACCAAAGTACTGGCATCTTGAATAGTTACAATTACCACTACTGGTCCCTGATTAATCATCACTGGATTCAAGAGATTGATAATCAGCATTGCTGGAGTGTTACGATATGGTGTAGTATTGTAACTGGGTACCTGGTTGGTCCGTATTTCTTTGATGGCACTACAAATGGAGAAAGACATTTGCAACTAATTAGAAATAAACATCCAACTTTGCTTGAAGACGTTGCTATAGATACGAGATCGAAAATGTGGTTTCATCAAGATGGCGTACAACCACATTATTCTAGAAATGTGAGAGAATTTTCTTATTTGGAATTTAACAATAGATGAATAGGTAGAGGAGGTCCCATAGCGTGGCCACCAAGATCACCCTATCTAACATTATTTGATATTTTTTATGGGGTTATATCAAAAACGTTGTTTATAAAGCTAGACCAACGACAACAGAAAACATGAAAGCTAGAATTACAGAAGCCAGCGCGAACATACCACGCAGGGTACTTTTTGATACCGTCGCAAGCTTTCGAAGGAGAATTGAACTTTGTCGGCAAGAAAACAGCAACGTTTGAACATCTAAAGCCATAATTAACTAGATACTAACCAGCTCTTGCCTAAACTGGCCGGATGCTAACAAGCACTTGCCTTAACTGGCCAGATACTAATCAGCTCTTGTCTTAATTGACCGGATGCGAATAAAAAAAAAAGTTTTAAAAACAAGCGAAGTTATGTTTTTTTTTTATTCTTATAGTCAAGGCGGAATCTGTTTTAAAATGAGTAGATTTAGATGTTTTGTATAAAGTTGCTAATTTTTGCTTGAATGTCTCCGAAATTATGTTAGATATGAGAATTTCGATATGCGCCAGCTGAAAAAGTTGTGCTAAATTCGCTATTAAACAAATAGTGAAAAAATCTCGAAAAATTCGATTTTTTTCATTCTTTTTTATTTATAGCTCCTTAAACATACATTTTAGAGAAAAATGTAAGAGAAAAAAAAGTTAGATGATAAAATTTTACATGAAATATTGAACTTTTGAAATGAAAAATTTCATTTTCTATGTTAGAAAAACGACAACAATCGCGAAAAAACTGCCCAAAAATTAATATTTTGTTAACTGATTTTTTTAATTATTTAAATTTATCATATGATTTTAATATTGGGCCACAGAAAACTTTTTGATATGATAAAACAGCCCAGCACATTTCATTAGAATCGGTCTGTTCATTACTTCACAATAATTTAACAATTAAGCGTCCCGCAAAAAAATGCAAATACTTCAAAACTTTATTGCAAATAAAATAATGCTTTCAGATGATTGTTGATTTTTTTACATTTAACAGACTATTAAAGCTTTCAAACGCACTTTGAAAAATTAAAATCGGTTAATTAGGAGAGTCTTGGGAATTTTTTAAAAAATATAGTTAAATTTATACTTATAAACAAATTAAATATCTTTTTCAATTTTGAATGAAACAAAACCCAAAAACTTATGTTTGAAAGACGCTCATTTTAAAAAAAGAAAAGTCAAATTCCGCTCAATAGTTTTTGAGCTGTGACTCACCAAAGTTAACTTGTATTTATTATTAAACATTAAACAATAAAAAGTCCATTAAAGCGTCATTAGCTTTATTTGTCCAAGCACTTTTTAGGTAAAAGTTTCCAAAACATGCGCTCTTCGGAAAGACATAAAAAACATCGATTAAAATTACTCTGATCACTCGAAAAGCCGTTGAAAACGCAGAGGGTCACGTTATGGAGCAAGCTGATTGAAAAGTGAAATCAATCATTTCTATCAGCTTGCTCCATCACGTGACCCTCTGCGTTTTTAACGACTTTTCGAGTGATCAGAGTAATTTTAATCGATGTTTTTTATGTCTTTCCGAAGAGCGCATGTTTTGGAAACTTTTACCTAAAAAGTGCTTGGACAAATAAAGCTAATGACGCTTTAATGGACTTTTTATTGTTTAATGTTTAATAATAAATACAAGTTAACTTTGGTGAGTCACAGCTCAAAAACTATTGAGCGGAATTTGACTTTTCTTTTTTTTAAATGAGCGTCTTTCAGAGTATTTTCAAAAATAAGTTTTTGGTTTTCGTTTCATTCAAAATTGAAAAAGATATTTAATTTGGTTATACGTATAAATTTAACTATATTTTTTTTAAAATTCCCAAGACTCTCCTAATTAACCGATTTTAATTTTTCAAAGCGCGTTTGAAAGTTTTAATAGTCTGTTAAATGTAAAAAAAATCAACAGTCATTTAAAAGCATTATTTTATTTGCAATAAAGTTTTGAAATTTTTGCATTTTTTTGCGGGACGCTTAAATGTTAAATTATTGTGAAGCAACGAACAGACCGATTCTAATGAAATGTGCTGGGCTGTTTTATCATATCAAAAAGTTTTCTGTGGCCTAATATTAAAATCATATGATAAATTCAAATAATTAAAAAAATAATTTAACAAAATATTAATTTTTGGGCAGTTTTTTCGCAATTGTTGTCGTTTTTCTTACATAAAAAATGAAATTTTTCATTTCAAAAGTTCAATATTTCATGTAAAATTTCATCATCCAACTTTTTTTTCTCTTACATTTTTCTCTAAAATGTATATTTAAGGAGCTATAAATAAAAAAGAATTAAAAAAATTGGATTTTTCAAGATTTGTTCACTATTTGTTTAATAGCGAATTTAGCACAACTTTTTCAACTGGCGCATATCAAAATTATCATGTTTAACATAATTTCGGAGAGATTTAAGCAAAAATTAGCGACTATATACGAAACATCCAAACCAAAACAGATCCACCTGGACTATACGAATTAATTACCTCGCTTGATTGTAGAGAACGTTGTTTTGGGTTAAGGTGCTAATTTGCGGTGTGAGGTTATGTTTTGTCAGCTTCGATCGCCAACTCATCCATGGTATTAAGTTTGATATTCATTGTGTCAACTGGTCTTTCTGTAACACTGCGGTATGTGATTATTGCTCTAGCTGTCTGGCTGATCTTTGGCGCTTGTTAGCTAGAAAGAGAACCACTTCAAAAAAAACGTTGAAAATAAAACTTACGTTTTTTTACGAGGAATTCGAAGCCGTGAACAAAATAGAGGTTACATTAGAAAAATCGAAGCTGACCTTCAAATATCCTTGAATATATGATATGATATATGTTTGTGGTTGTGTACCTGTGTTTGTCATATAGATATGTGTGGTTGTATATGTGTGTAGGTCATGTAGGTATGTATGGTTGTATATGTGTATATGACATGTATATATGTGTATGAGTGTACGCCATGTACGTATGTGTATGAGTGCATATAAGTATGTGTATGTGTGTACGTGTTTTTGTCTAAGTGTATGTATAGATAGAGAGAAAACTTTAACTACAGCTGCGTAGTAACTCTGTTCTTTTCGCTAGGAAGAAAAAGCCAACGCTCTAAAGCTACAGTAACAATGCGCACATTGCAGTTTTGTCGGAGTGATCCTAAGATCTTACAAAATTCTTCCAACAGCGCACGGCTTTCCTAAAAAAGCCAACAGAGTAACTTTGCAGTTTTAGCTAAGGTACACAGACGTGGCGACTTAGTATATACATAGCAATAGTAGCGTTTCTAACTTAAGCCGCTAGAGTTTAAATTTTTTCTCCGTGTGCTGGGAATGTCTGTATGTGTGTGAGTTTATGTTTATGTGTGCATTTATATTTGTGTATGTGTATGTGTAAAAGTGTATATTCATATGTGCCAGTATGTGTGTCTGCATATAAGAGTGTATACGTATGTATGCGTATTTGTGTACACGTACCACTTTCGTCCCGGCTTTGAAAAACAAAAGTGATATTTTTGGCCTACGTATGGCAAAAAATAATATATAGGGATATCTCTGGAACTTTTTAATTTTGAGAAATTGTCTTCACAACAATTCAAAAGTCTATAATACAAGTTTCTGGAGTGGCACACACTTCAATAAGGGCTTAAATTACTCGTTTCTGTAAGTAGAGTATGTAATTAAATTTTGGTATCGATTGAATAATCGTTGTTCACGGTACATAATTTTATACGTCAAAAATGATACTTTTTCCATATTTTTCTACATGTGTTTCTTGGGCTATAAAAAAAGTAACGTACTTTCGATCATTCTCAAATTTTTTAAGCATAATGAATATGGTAAAAAGAACAGTTTAAGTCTACCCTGGTACATGTGCCCCTTTTTAGGAAGTTGTTAGACTATTTTTAATGTTAGTGTAATTTTTAGGTGAAATCTGATCCGGCTTTGAGAAAACTTATTTTTCGCCATATCCTGCCCGAAACTACGGATCACGTCCCAATTAAATATTTTAATTTTACAATTAATCAACTGAAAGATGAATTGCGTAAAAGAGGTGCTCGCCTAAGTGATATAAAGGCAGAGCTTATTGAAAGATTAACATGAGAGATGTTATAATATTTTTCTGGTTATTCATACATAAAAAGCAACTGTTAGAAAAATTATTATTATTTTAAAACATGATTTTATTATTCATATAGATCTAAAAATTATGAAAAAAATTTGTTTCAAGTTACTCTCATTAAAAAGGATCTAAAAATTATGAAAAAAATTTGTTTCAAGTTACTCTCATTAAAAAGGATCGGTAAAGAGTTGTGTTTCAGGCATAATCTTTTTAATTTACAGGCTCCTAATACATAACCATGAAAAATGTATAACTAATATCAAAACATACGGTACTAATTGACATTTATAAAATAATAAGTCAATTGTTTACATGAAAATATGATAAATTTACTTCGAACACTGAAGGAGGTTGGTCACCAGTTACATCATAAGAAATTCATTATGTTAAGAATGCTTTGAAATTTTTATCACAATTTAAAAACAACATCATAAATAAGTGGTAAAAATTTCAAAACGATTCACTGTTTCTAAATTGAGCTGGACAACTTCAAAATTGCAATTATGACGTAAATTTCTTCAAAATTGTAATTATATAGTTCTGTATCTTAATTTAGAAACAGTGAATCATTTTGAAATTTTTACCACTTATTTATGATGTTTTTAAATTGGGATAAAAATTTTAAAGCATTCTTAACATAATGAATTTCTTATGATGTAACTGGTGACCAATCTCCTTAAAATATCTTGTGAAAAAAAATGATTTTGACATAACCTATCAAACGGCATTGGTCGATATCCAAGTCTTTTTATTGTTTCGAAACACATTTTTTTCTAAGTGGATTGCTGGGAAATAAATTTAACTACATTCTTGCAATTTATCACACAACAAGTTTTCATAATACTTATTTATCTAAATATCTATTATGAAATGATAAACACTTAAGGTTGTTTACTCCAAAATTCGAGTCACTCACATATGAGCTCACATACATGATTTCACACGCATGTTTACAAATATGTGTTAGTGCGAGATTATTCGAAAAAGAAAAATCTTTTTGGTTATTCACTTATTGACCCTGGTGCCATCTGCGCTGAGCTTTACAGTAAAACTTCCCAATATTTGCCACTTAGAGCAGGATAGCCTTCACGTCGAAATAATATTTAACTTTTATTGCCTCTGCATAAAATCACCGAAATTGAAACCACCTGAGCTATAAGTGACTCACTTTCATGGATATTAGATATTTCTAGTTTTTAATTTTCTTTTACAATCTTTTGATGAAGTTTTTTTTTACAATGCCTAATAAGTACGACAAAGCACACCAGAATATAAGTACAGTTTTTAGCAATACGCGGTAAGTAAACTTATTCTAGCTATAAGGATGAAACCCATGAACATTAGATATTTTCAGTTTCTAATTTTTTAACAACCTTTTGATAAATTTATTCTTTGAAAACCTTATGTATGTATACATATATGTACCTTTTAAATAATCAATATTATAAAAACAGAATACTCAAAATTTTCTAAATGTAAAATTTTCTATAAAATCTCAAATAATTTTTGTGAAAATGTATACTTACTACTTAAGTTAATCATATCTTTGCCAACTAATTCTTTAACTTCTTTAACTATGGGAATATTGTTTATTCCTGAAAGACTGGGTAAATTATTTTCTTTGATGGATTCTATGTCATATATAACATGAAAAGAATTTCCTAATTCTTCTGCCAACACTATTGGTATATCTTCTATTGGTCCTTCAAAAAGAAAGCTAGATTCTTCTAACGGAATATTTTTTGCATTAAATGAAGGACTTAATAGGACATTAGAATCAGTATTATTTTTATTATCTCCGAGTGAATTTCGAATTGAATCACCTTTGTATAATTTTATTGGCAATTTTTCTTGCTCATTCATCCTACAATCAGATAATCGAATTTTGGGGTAACCCCTCTTAACGTTATCAAATATCTATTCTTTCATCTGATTTATACTGTCATGCATATCTTTAGTACTTGAGTGAGGAAACAAATTCTCCAATTCTTCCGTCAGCACTATCGGTACGTCTTCTATTGGTCCTTTAAAAAGAAAGCTACTTTCTTCTAACGGAATATTTTTCGCATTAAAGGAAGGACTTAACGGGACATCAAAATCTAAATTATCTTTCACGTCTCCAAGTGAATTTTTAACTGAATCATATCTGTATAATTTTATTTGCAAATCTTTTTGCTTATCAATCCTATAAATAGGTAATATTATTTTGGGGTAACCCCACTTAATGTTATAGTGTATTTTTTCTTTAATGTGATCCATAGTCTCATTCATATCTTTAGTACTTAAGTTAGAAAAATAATAAAAATAATTTATTCAAGTACAACAGATTAACACTAAAATTTTGGAGTCCTTATGTAAGAGTTTTAATGTTATAAAAACTTATGGCGATAAGACTTATTAAACATTTTCTTTTAGAATATAATTTTTAAGACTATAAGCATATATAGCAGAAACAATCAACACTTGAAAACTAAGCCATAAAATATTTATAAATTTTTTTAAGATCTGAAAAAATAAAAATAACAAATTATTAACTGTCCAAATATTTCATATTAAAACGTTAAATAAAAACTTACAAAAACATTTTATTTCATAAATTTTATTGCTTTGAACTTTAAGGACTTAAATCTAAAATTTCATCGTTCTCTGCTATATTCATATTCGGGTAACTAATAGTACTGCTATTCGAATTATCTGCTTGATTATATATACTGAAAAATTTATTTTTTTCATCCAGGTTGTCTGGAATACTTTCTAAAGCTGTAACAAAGATTAAAATTAGAATTATGTCTTATATTTTGCAAAACAATATAAGAATTTATAACGCCAGTATTTTCTCTGATTTATATCTCCTTGACAAAAGTAAAATCAAGTTCTTAGTTATTTGACTGTTACGTATTTCAAGCTCTCCACGCGTAAGGATGCAACTTATATTTTTATCATTTTGCAATACAAAATTTTATTTTTTTTTAATTCTTCAGTGACTGTATGAAGGGTATACACGCATCAACAACAATTAACATAATAAAAATCAATTTAAAGCTACCATTGATGGTAAACAACTTTCATGAAGGTGATAAAAACGAGTTCTAGAATTAGTTCATAAAGACTATCTTCATTAAACCCGTTTTTTCATTACTCGATTATCAATGATTATAAAACACATGCCTCTAAATTTTTTTAGTCCAATGAAAGCTCAGAATTCATCGCTCAAGTATGCTTGAGAGAGACAAAGATCAGTTCTCATTTTTTATCTACGAAACTTTATATTTTAGACTTATTTATCATCAATTTATTACTGATGATAAAGCAAATCCTCATAAATTTTTTCTCCGAAATCAAAAACAAGGAGCCACCGCTCTAGAACGCTCAAAAAGGATAACAATCAGTTCTAATTTTTATCTTTGAAACTTTATTTGCTGGACTAGTTTTTTGATCAGTTGACTATTAATGGTTATTAAGGGGATGCTGTATCTCTCTATCCTTTTCTAATTGAAAAATGTGAGCTTTTTGAAAATCTAGTGATTATTGATAGAAATTAAAGGTTGTCCGCTACTTGTTTAGTAAAAAGTAATATTTTCTCTGATGAGGACCAATTAATTTTGTTGCTTTTTTTTCAAGTAAAGTTTATACTTACAAAATCCTAAGTAAGGCTAGAGAATACGTTATTTAAGTATGTCAAACTTTACTTGAAAAAAAAGCAACAAAATTAGTTGGTCCTCATCAGAGAAAATATTAATTTTTACTAAACAAGTAGCGGACAACCCTTAATTTCTATCAATAATAACTAGTTTTCCCAAAAATTTACTTTTTTTAATTAGAAAAGGATAGAGAGATACAGCGTCCTCTTAAAGACATTTATCTGAATTTATTCAGTTTAACTAAAGCTCAGCAACTAATGCTCAAGTACGCTCAAAGAAGATAAAAATCAGTTCTTATTTCTTATTGTCAAAAATTTATTTTTTGAAACTACTTTTCTAGTTGTCTATTTTTAATTATAAGAACACATTCCCATGAATCTTTTCAGTAGAATCACAGATAAGGAAAAACTGCTTCAGTACGTACAAATAGGTTGAAAATCAATTCTAACTTTTTATCTACAAAAATTTGTTTTTTGAACTCGTTTTTTCATCGGTTTATTATCAGTAAAAAAGATATTAATTTTTTAAAGAAAATTAAAGGTAAGGAAATACTACTCCAGTATGCTTAAAGAGGATGAAAATTGGTCTTGATTTATTATTATGTATATCGGTAAATCCCATGGAATAAAAAAATTTTTTTAATCCACATTAAAATTGTTTATATATTTTTTAATAATGCAAGCACACTCTTTTATAAATTATTATTGAATTTTGCTGTCCAAATAGAACATGAGATTATCAATGTATTCTATAAGACTTTTTAGGAAAGTAGCATTAAATACTGAAATATTACTTAAATGTTGAAAATCAAATTGATATTCGCGACAGTGTATGATAGTTACATAACAAGGTGCACCATTAAGGCATTGATTTTAAAAAAGTAGTCTCTTAGCCACCTTCCATCATAATTTAAATTAAAGAAGATGATGGGCTCTTTAGTAATCTAGATTTGAAAAGTAAATAATTGATGAGTTGATTTTATTAGTAATTTCAGTATTGATTGTTACTTTCTCAAATAGCCTTATGAAATATCTTGATAATTTTGTGACTTAGTATAGCATTTGAGCAGCAGAATCCAACAGTGTTTCACATAAGATTGTGCCTTCATTATTAAAAAATTTATGAACAATTGTAACATATATTTAAAAATATTCATATTAAAATATCACAGTTTTTACCCATATATTATTTGTTGGACATAGATTTAGTAAGCTTAAAGGGAATATAGACTAGTTATAATTTATTATCTTAAATACTTTATTCGTTGAACATGTATTCTCATTAGGTAATTTTTAGCGATAATAAAACATATTTCCCTGAATTTTTTCAAGAAATTGAAAGATAAGGAATCACTACTCCATTACGTTAAAAGTGAATGAAAATCAGTTCTAATTTTTTATTTTGGTTTTTTTATTTGTTAGACCCATTTATTTATAGGATTGTTACAAGCAATAATAAAATCCATCTTTTTAATAATCTTAATAAAATTAAAAATAATGAACCATTGCTCAAATACACTTAACGGGATGTCGTAGTTGTTGGAATCGATTTTTGCTTTTTTTATCTTACTGATATCTTTTTTAATTTACTATTTGGACAAATATAATGACTTGTCCGCCGTAAAACTATATTATTACAATAATTTTTGTTAAATTAAAAATTCAATTTAGCTTCGTATTTTTTTATGAACTTCGAATGAAAATTAGATATGAAGCTCGATGAACCTAACCTCAATATAGTATATGGGAAAATCCACAAAGTTGTTAATTTTCTTGTCACTCCTCTTTATAACCCTTACAGCAAAAATTTATATTATTATTTTAGCTTATTTTCATAAAATATTAAATTAATAATATGTTTAATGTGAAATATATGGAATTTTCAAATAACAAGATTAATGATTCAACATTTAAAGGGGAAAAATGACGAAAATAAAAATGTTTGTGTGTCACTCGTCAAAATTATAAATTTTTTTTCCGTATAACTTTTTGATCGTTAGAAACGAGACTTTGAGACTCCGGGTAATGGAAGATGATATAAAAATTTAAATTATTTTAGAATTTCAAGAACGTGCCACTGATCTGGAATAAATAACTGTTAGTAGCATTTATGTCGTAACTTTTTTAAAAATTTTTTATTTTTGTACTTTTTTAATTGCTGGTATTTGATCAAGCTTTGAAATATAAAATTCCAAGCTCAAAATGATTGCTTTTTTAATAATAAAAAAATCAAGCTAAAGTAAAGTAGCGTGCCACCAAAAATGAAATATTTATAATTCAGAGTATAACAATGCATCTTGCGAAACGCATATCCAAATTTCTTACTTTTTACTAGCACATCCACAAACATTGTTGTAACACTTATATACATAGAGAAACTTTTAAGTTTATGTTCAAGAAATATTATAAAAAAATGTTCAACAATAACCTTTTTATTTCTTAAAATTACACACGTTTTTATCCGATTCTTTTACTAAATCGATTAAATTAGAATAAGCTATTTTATCATCGGTATTTTTATTTAATTAAGTAGAACTTCATGAACACTTATTGAAAGTTGTTGCGATGGTAAAATAGGGTTCTTTATACATGTATTAACGTAAAAAAACTTTAAATACAGCGAGCCACAATTTATGAAAAAAAAATTTTTTTAAACAAAAAGTAACAATTTTATGGATTTCCCCATGTATCGAAAGTTTGTTTATAACTTTTTATGTATATTATTTTGGTAAATTTCTTGACTTGTCCGCGCTAAGGATTAATCTTACGAATTTTCTTACTGAAGTGAAATAATTTGATTTGACGCACTGTTTAATCATGAACTTTGAATAAAAATATTATTAGGAGGAGCAGAACTACGATATCCTCTTAAAGGAAATAAAGATCAGTTCTGATATTTTATCTAGAAAACTTTATCGTTCGACCCGTTTTCTCATTAGATAATTATAAGCAATGATTAAACACAATTCCCTTCCTCATTTTACGGGAAAATTCTTAAGGGTGTGTTTTATTAGTACTAATGATAAAACAATGAAATAACAGATTTAAAAAATAAAGTTTCGAAAACAAAAGATCAGAACTAAATTTTATACCCTTTTAGCATTCTGAAGCGGAAGTTCCTAATTTTTATTTTTGCTAAAAGAAGATATGGAGATATATTTTATCATCACTAGTAAACCGATGAAAAAATCAGCCCAACGAATAAATTATTCAAGTTAAATCAAAACTGATTTTTGTCTTATTCAAACGTATTGAAGTGGTGATTCCTTATCTTGGATTTCACTGAAAAATTTAGGAAAATGAGTTTTATCTTCGTTCATACTAATCTGAATAAGAAACAGGTCTAACCAATAAAGTATTTAAGATAAAAGATCAGAATTAATTTTCATGACTTTCAAGGATTGTGGAGCGGTAATGCCTTATCTTTTATTTTACTAAAAAAGTTCATGGAATGTGTTTAATTGATTGATAATAAACTGATAAGAAAATTGGTCCAGAGAATGAGGTTTTAGAAAAAAAAATATCCTCTTTGAGCCTACTTGAACAGTGTATCCTTATGTTTAATTAAACCGAAAAAATCCATAAAGATTCTCTTTGTCATCAGTAATAATTCGATAAA
Organism: Anastatus disparis; assembly: GCA_017163975.1. Lineage (NCBI taxonomy): Eukaryota > Metazoa > Arthropoda > Insecta > Hymenoptera > Eupelmidae > Anastatus > Anastatus disparis. The sequence continues at coordinate 134,819 of JAFFSR010000055.1, read as the reverse complement.
AAAAACAGGTCCAACAAATAAAGTTTTCAATATGAAAAATCAGAACTGATTTTATTCCTTTTCGATTAGTAATCCTTATGTTTGATTTCACTGAAAAAATTTAGAAGAGGGGGAGAAAATGCGTTTGATAAAATAAGAATTCAAAGGAGACATTTTCGGAGATGAAAAGTTAGAACTGAATTCATCCTTTCTGAGGGTTCAGGGGCGTTTTTTTTCTTATTTTTGATTGTACTGGAGAAGTTCAAAGGAATGTGTTTTATAATCAGGAATAATAAACTGATAGAAAAACGGATCTAGCATTTGCACATTCAAGATAAAACTGATTTTCGCCACTTTTGGTCTCACTGTAAAAGTGTTCCTTACTTTTATTTTTCCCAAAATGTTCAGGGCATTGTGTTTTAACATGGCCAATTAAAAAACGTTTCCAAGTTAAATATTCAAAATAAAAATTAAAAACTCAATTCCATTCTTTTTGGGCTCACTGTGGGGGTTATTCCTTTGGATTAAACAAAAAAAAAATTAATGGAGGTACACTTAATCATAAACGATAATAAATTAAACTGATTTGAAAACATGTCTGACGATATAAATACTCAAGAGAAAAATAAAATCACATATGATGAAAGCCTTGGTTCGGATCACTATCATATTCTTATCACACTTACTGTAACTAAAAGCTCTTATACGAAAAAATCTTTTGAAATTAAAATCAAAAGAACTAACTGAGAGGGTTTTGCAGAATCACTAAAAAAAGACTACTGTAAATTTTTTCAAAATTGTTTTTGCAATTCAAACATTGTAATTAAATATAAATTTTTTATTAATTCAATTAGTAATGTTATTTTAAATAACACTCCATAAAACCTAAAAATGCAAAAAATAAAGTTACATAGCCCTGTAAAATGGTGGAATACAGAATGCGATAAAGTACATAGACTTAGAAATGCTACCTTTAAAAAATATGAATACACTAAGAAAACACATGATTATGAAATAGTTCATAACCTTTGCGGAAAATATATATTTTTGAAATAACAGCGCATATGTATGGAACACCGTAAAAATATTTAAAAACAAATTTGTAAAAGTAAAATCTTTTAATTTATGAGACTCTACAAATCTAAGTGATTTACGAAACTCACTAGATAAAATTTGTGCTCCTTGAGCCACGACTAATAACACTTGTCTTCTTGATTGCACGAATAACAAATTTATAAGTCATCTTTTTCAATTCTTAAAAGTTAATATTGCACTTAAGGGCATGACAGAGCTCGCTACCTTCTAAAATAATTCATTAACATTTTAATTTTAAGTTCACGAGTAAACGGTGCGTTAGATCGAGTTCTTTCATTACAGTAAGAAAATTTGTAATACTAAACTTGAGTGCGGACAACTTACAGAATTTACCAAAATATCGTACATAAAAAGTTATAAACAATTTTTCGAAATATAGTATTTTGAGGTTAGGTTTATCGAGCTTGCTATCTAATTTCCATTCCAAGCTTATAAAAAAATATCAAGTCAAAATGATTTTTTATTTTAACAAAAATTATTGTATTAACTTTAGTGCGGACAAGTCATTACAATTGTTTAAATTACGAATTTAAAAAGATATTAATAAAATAATAGAAGTAAAAATTGTGTCCAGCAGCTCCGACATCCCGTTAAGGCGACTACGGAAATTGGGTTAAATTTCATTTCGTAGTTTACAAATTCCCTAGTGGAAATCGAATCTGTGAATAACTGTGAATAACTGGAAATAACTGGAAATAACTGGGAATAACTGTGAATAACTGGGAATAACTGTTATAAACTGTTCAGTTTGAGACAGGAATAACAGTTATTCCCAGTTATTCCCAGTTATTCCCAGTTATTCTCAGTTATTCCCAGTTATTTACATTTTATAGCTTAAAAATAATTTGAAAAAACAGAGGTACGAATAACAGTTATTCCTAAATATATTTATAATAGAAAAAAAAAATAAAAAAAATAAATATTTTTTTCATTTTTTCAAATTTATATTTTTCAAATTATTTTTTAACTAAACTGTAAATAACTGGGAATAACTGTGAATAACTGTGAATAACTGGGAATAACTGGGAATAACTGTTATTCCTGTCTCAAACTGAACAGTTTATAACAGTTATTCCCAGTTATTCACAGTTATTCCCAGTTATTCACAGATTCGATTTCCACTAGGGTTACTCTTTGAGTTTCTAAAATTTTTTGGATTCGTAAGTTTTCCACCATTCTACGGATTATAAAAAATGGTGGAAAATAAAGAAATCTGAAAAATTTCATATCTAAAAAAAGTAATTTGTAAACTAAAAAATAAAACCTAACCTAAAATCCGAAGTCGCCTTAAATCATTAGATTACAATATTTACCGGATTAGACGGTATTGATTACAAAATTTTAAAGGACATGCCTTTAAATTCTAGATTAATACTCTTGGGCATATTAAATATGATGTATGAAAGCGGTAACTAACCGTCAGATTGGAATAATGTTTACATTATTTTTATCAAAAAGCCTGTTGGAACAAGTTATCAACCCATTAGTCTTTTATCGTATATTTGCAAAATCTTTTAGATTTTGGTTAAAAATTGCTTACAATGGTGGTTCGAAAGTGATAAATTTCTACGTGCCTATCAGTCAAATTTTCGTAGGGGAAAATCATGCACTGACAATCTCATACAATTAACCTTAAAAATCAAAGAAGGTCTTCAAAATGACCAAAATGTACTTGTAGCTTTTCTAGATATTACAAGTGCTTTTGACAACGTTAATTGTGAGATTTTACTTCAAACTTTAGCAGATAAGAAATGTCCAATCAAAATAATAAAATTTGTCAAGTTTTTAAATTATTAAAAACATACACAGATTTTAATGAATACTCTTTTACAATTACCTATAAAGGGATTCCATGGGTCGGTGCTCTCAGTCTATTACTTTTTAATCTGTACATAGCCAATATAAATACAAATTTTTCTGAATCTGTAACTAAATCTCCATATGCTGACGATATAGCTGTTATTATCAAAAAGAAATCTATAAAATCTTGTGAAATCTTAATGGAAAAATCGCTAAACACAATTAAAATAAATAATTTATAGCATTAGACTGAAACTCGCTCCTCATAAAACTGTATTAATATACTTGAACAATCAAGAAATTGTACCAGATAAAACAGAAATCGAAATTGACAACGTTAAAATAAAATCATGAGAAACTGCTGGATACTTAGGCATAATATTTGATTACCAATTAGATTTCAAGCAATATATAGAGAATGTCAAAAACAAGAAGTACATGGTGGAGTTCTTATCCCAGCACCCTTTCTTAAGAGGAGGTCATAACCATTTGCCGCTTGGTGGCGCTGCAGGTGAGAGAAGAATATAAAATATTTTTTATACACGGGTTTACAATTTATTAAGACAATAATATACTTCTAATGTTGTCAATAACTCTTGCCATATATATGTAGAATAATTATCGATGCTAACCTTGTTTGAAAAGTCTAAAATATTTTATTGTATTTTTCTTTAGTGCGACAGAGAAAGTAATACTAAAGTATGATGAATACATATGCTCACGCCGGCTTTATCTCGCGCTGCATCTTTCGCTTTACAACAATATTTTAGACTTTTTAAACAAGATTAGCATAAATAATTATTCTACATATATATAGCTAGGGTTATTGACAACATTAGAGGTATATTATTGTTTCAGTAAATTGTAAATCGCTGTGTAAAAATTATTTTACATTTTTCTCTCACCTGACCACACCGCCCCCATGCGGCAAATAGTCCCGACCGCCTCTTAAATTTATAAAACATATTATCCAAAAAATAGAATTGAAATTTTCAAAATTGAAAAAATTAAGTACGCGGTAATTTATTTCTCACTTGGTTATTGTATCAGCACTCCAACAAATATACTTGCGGAATCTAAACTCACCTGTATACAAGATAGAGTAGGATATCTATGTATCTGTCTAAAATTCTTTTAAACTCCAGCTTTTCTGTACACAAAGCAATGAATAGGTCATTAAAATTATCTAAATAACTAAAAAAAAGCATATTACTAGAATGCATTCATAAAAAAATGCCTATGAAAAATATATTAGAAAATAAAATACATTACGAACTGTATCTTACAAATTATAAGACTCTTAGGCTGGAATTTATAGTCGTCACTCATTTCTCATTTCTTAAGTATTCTATCTTTCTTTTTCTTATGAAAATATAGTAAGAAGAACAAGGATAGAATACTAGAGAACTGAGAAATGAGTAACGACTATAAATTCCAGCCTTAGTCACAATATAGAAATAAATACTCAATTTGGTGTAACACTGCAAAAAGTAAAAGAACCTAATATAATATTGTACTTATTTATCGGAACAGAAAATGCAATAATTATAATCACTGAAGGCAGTAGAAATATAGATAACTCACTCATAACTGTCTGTTTATCACATAACTTAAACATAATTAAGAAAAGAAGAATAAACAATTTCGCATCTATATTTACTGCAGAAAGCATTGCGCTAAATGATGCACTCGATATTGCATTAAGTAGCACAAATAATAATGTAATAATTTTTACTGATTTTCTAAGTATACCACAAAGCATTGAATCTCTAAAACTCAAGATCAATTCTAACTATTTTGTATTAAAAATTAAAAGAAAAATAATAAAATTCTCAAAAAAAAGCATAAACAACAGAAAAGTTAAACTAATTTGGATAGAGGAATCAGTGGAAATGAATACGCCAACCAACTTACTAAAGATGCTACAAATTAATTACCAAGTAATACTATTTGTAATCCTTTTTCAGACCTTCGACAGAATTTCAAGGCGAATGCATTTCAAAATACGTAAAAAAAAGAATTGGGCCTTATAAAAGGAATAAAGTTTTTCAAACACTATCACGCAAATAAAGAAAACCTTGGTTTTACAATTACTACATAAAAAGAGTGAATATAGTTATGATTAATAGAAATCGAGCAAATCACTACAAATACTTTAGCTCGTATTAACTTCATAGATAACGATATGTGTACATGCAATATAGCTACACAAAACCTTGATCATACATAATGGAACTGTCCATTATACGAAATGCAAAGAAAAGAATTTTCTTAAGACCTTAAAAATAAACAGATCTCATTGCCTACTACAATAAGTATATTATTGGTTAATATTCGATCTTCAACCTGTAGAATATTGTACAAATTCTTCCGACTTTTTAAGTTATAAATTTAAGTTAATAGAATTTTAGATATGTATAAAACTATCTTTGTATTAATATAATCCATTTTTGTAATATTTAATAGCTTCCTCTAAAGTTAATAAAATTTATATGAAAAAAAATAAAGTATTTGAATTAAATCAGAATTGATGTTCATCCTCTTTCAGCGTATTAAAGCGATGGTTCTTTATTTTTGCTTTCACTGGAAAAATGTATTGGAATGGATTTTATTGTTATCTATAAGTTAATTAGAAAACAAGTTTAATAATTAAAGTATCCAATATAAAAAATCAGAACTGATTTTTATCCTCTTTGAGCACATTTACGTAGTGTTTCGTCATTTTTGGTTTTACTAAAAAAATTTTTTAAAAGAATATTTTATTATTGCTAATACTAATGGAACACGTGTCTCATAAATGAAGTATACAAGATAAAAAATCAGAACTGATTTTCATCCTTTTTGAGTGTACTAAAGGGGATATTCCTTATCTCTTATTTTCTTAAATAAATGTATGCGTAATGGTGTTTTCGATTATCCATAATAATGCCAAGAGTGTCATTAAGTCGTTTTCGTTTTTTTTCACAGATGTCGCTAGTCGTTAACATACAATATTATGATTTGACACATACGTTATTTCTTTATGTTAACATCAACCTTCATAAATACACAACTAACGTTCCGCTAAAATAGCAGCCTTATAGATTTATGGGTATATTTCGGAATGTATTTTTTAAGATGAAATACGTTAGCAGTGTTGAGTAACTGCCATAGCTGACGCTGGAGCTAGCTGTATTCTGCAATAAAATACCACGACAAGGAGCTGATATAGGAATAAAAATTGAATTGATTTATATTGCGTAACACAACTCCAGCGTCAGCTGTGGCAGCTAGTCAATAATATCAACTTATTTCATCTTGGAAAATCTATTTCAGAACATATTCTCCAAAATTTTGAAAATGTCGAGTTTTGTGCCTGAAAACGTTTATTTGCGGCATGCATTTCCTTTCTTGTTTAATAAAAAAAGCTGCTGAAATTCATGCTTTGCTAGTAAAGACTTATGGTATAAGAACATGTGAGACGAAGTTTTGACAATCCGAAAAAAACAATATTAACGTTTAAGACAAAGAACGTCCGATAGGTCAAGAACTTTTGAAAGTACGAAATTACAGGAGTTATTGGATGAAGACCCAACCCAAACTCAAAAAAAGTTGGTAGAAAAGTTAAAAGGCAGCCGAGTAGCGATTTGTGAACGATTGCAAGCGATGAAAAAACAAGTGCAATACGAATTGAATGACAGGCAATCAGAAAATCGAAAAATCGTCAATGGAATGATTCTTTAAAGGTACGAAAGAAAGTTATTTCTACATCTAATGACAGGTAATAAAAAATAAGTTTATTTCAAAACCTATGAGCCAAAAAAGGTTATGGCTATCACCCAACGAAGCTGTCTTATTGACTGCTAGACCAAATCGTTTTGATCGCAAAACCATGCTCAGTATCTGGTGGGACCAGTTCGGTGTCATATGTCGTAAACTATTAAAACCTGGAGAAATAGTTAATGCTACCGAGCGATGCATTGACTTAAAAGCGTCCACAATACGCTCAAAGATATGGCAAGGTCATTTTAGAGCATGACGCTTCATCTGACGTAGCAAAACCAGTTAAAGAAGTGTATAAATCGCTTGAATAGGAAGTATTATCGCATTTGTCGTATTCTCCAGACTTGGCTCCTTCTGACTATCATTTTTCCGCATCGATAGGACGCAAAGCAATGCCATGCTAATTTCAAAGAAGTTGAAAAATAGATCGATAAATGGTTTGACTCCAAGGAATAACAATCCATTTGGAATGGCATACATAAATTCCCAAAAAGATGGGCAAAATGAGTAAAATCAAATGACCAATATTTTAAATAAATGGATTTTAATCATTTTCCTAAAATTTATGTTTTTTTTAATAAAAAAATTCGAAAAATACTTACCGATACACCTGGTATATCGATAAAAGAACGGGTCAAACAAATAATGTTTCAAAGATAATTGCAAATAATAATCCGATAAGAGAACGGTTACAATGAATAAAGTATACAAGATGAAAAATAAAGACTAAATTTCATCCTTTTTAAGCTTACTGGAGCGGCGGTTCCTTATCTTTATTTTTTGTAATGTATGAGTAATAATAAACTAATTAAAAAACTAGTTCAAAGAACAAATTTTTGGAGATAAAAAGATAGAACTAATTTTTATCTTTTTTGAAAGCAATGATACGTTTGTTCTTTATCTTTGGTTCTATCGAAAAAATTCATGAGGGTACGTGTTATCATCAATAATAATAACCTACTAGTAGAACGAGTTTAGAAAATCAATTTTCAAAAAAAAGAGAGGAATGAGTTTTATAACCACCGATAGCACAACTGCACGAAATCAAATAGGAGCTCCGGAAGACACGACTATACTATCCATAAGTTTTTGCAGTCGTTGAATCAGAATCCGAGGTTCGTTTGATCGGATCATGTCAGTCCAAAAAATACATTGTTAGAAAAGTGAACTGATATCTTTACATGTTTTTTGAGTCGCTAAATCTTAATCCGTGGTCGGTCTGACCCAGTTAGGTCAGGATTCAAGGTCAGATCAAATTTAGATCCAGAAAATCTAATGCTAGTAGAATAAATAAATATATCAATATTTTCGTGCCAATCCTAAATAATTTTATAGGTTTAATTTTCTTCAAAAAATTGAGATTGATCTAGACTTTTGGAGTCATTTTGAGAGGATATCGTAGTTCTGCTCCTCCTAATAATATTTTTATTCAAATTTTATGAGCAAACAGAGCGTCAAATCAAATTCTTTCACTTCAGTAAGGAAATTTCTAAGATTAATCTTAAGCTCGGACAAGTCAAGAAATTTACCAAAATACTATGCATAAAAAGTTATAAATAAACTTTCGATATATACTATTTTGAGGTTAAGTTCATCGAGCTTGATATCTAATTTTCATTCAAAGTTTATAAAAAAATAACAAGCTTAAATGATTTTTTAATTTAAAAAAAATTATTGTATTAATATAGTTTTAGCGCGGACAAGTCATTATATTTGTCCAAATAGCGGATTTAAAAAGATATCAATAAGATAAAAAAAGCAAAAATCGATTCCAACAACTACGACATCCCGTTAAGGTCAACTTTTTTACATTTTGCATTACTTAGAAACAATGATGTGGACGTAGAAGTCTGTTTTCTATAGGCTGCTAGATTTACGAGTTCCCTTGCCTCTCATATTTCGTGATACTTGATTGACATAAGTCTCCTTGCCTCTTACATTCCGAGGTGATTGGTTAGCGTAAGTGACTATTCATTTACGTTCATGTGAACAGTTCTTGGATGTAAGCAGTTTTTACCATGGTTAAGAGGAGGTCACGTATCTCTGTCCTTTTCTAATCAAAGAATTGAGTTTTTTACAGAAACTAATAACTTTAGCAAAAAATGAAGAGAAAGCCGCATCTTGTATAAAAAAAAGCAATATTTTTTTTATAAGGAAAAATTAATTTTTTTGCTTCGTTTTCAAGAAAACCTTGAAAAACTTAAATCATAGAGGTTAGGGTGGACAATTTGGTTTTTCAAGGTTTTCTTGAAAACGAAGCAAAAAAATTAATTTTATTAAAAAAAATATTGCTTTTTTTGTTACAAGATGCGGCTTTCTCTTCATTTTTTGCTTAAGTTATTAGTTTTTGTAAAAAACTCAATTCTTTGATTAAAAAAGGACAGAGATACGTGACCTCCTCTTAATTACACAATGTTATTTATAATACCACTCACTTATATGATAATCTGCTATCTTATTATCAAAAGATCTGCGGAACGGCAATTTCTTACGTATTTTCGAATTCTATGGCGAATTTTGTTTTAACGATCAACAGTAATTAACTAATGCATTGATACCCCATCTTCTTCGGTGCCGAAACGCCATCTCTTGTATATCTTAATGAAATCTTTCTTCCTGTTCCTTAATATAATCACACAAATTGCCTGGGAAATAATCCAGCTACGAATGTAAAAAATAAAATTTTTGATTCATCAAGCAGCGTAAGTTTTTAAAGCATCCGATAGCAATTGATACTATTTCTTTACTGATGAGATTCTCTCGATTTCTTGGAAAATTTTCGACTACTTCCTTAAATGACGACCATGCTAATTCTCAGTAACAAAGATATCATCCCTTAAGAGGAGGCCGTATCATTCTGTCCTTGTCTAATCTAAATTTTCGTTATTATAAATAGATAAAATATTTTCATAGAAAAGTAAGACAACTGCCCAATAGAGCAAAAGACAAGCAAACGATTCTATTCTATGAAAAAATATGAAATTTTTATTATTTTTTGAGTGAAGTCTGAAACGGAAAAACAATCGAACTTGATTGAGTTGATTGAACTGTTTTTTCGTTTCAGACTTCACTCGAAAAATAATAAAAATTTCATATTTTTTCATAGAAAAGAATCGTTTGCTTGTCTTTTGCTCTATTGGGCGGTTGTCTTACTTTTCTATGAAAATATTTTATTTATTTATAATAACGAAAATTTAGATTAGACAAGGACAGAATGATACGGCCTCCTCTTAATATTTTATGGATCTGAAATCCATCGGAAATTCCTTCTTGCTATTTAGCATCACTTAAGTTGTGAAACTGACTACCGAGATACTTAAAGCATTTACCATTTTCGTTTAGTGCCTTTATTTACAGTATCATAATTCCCAATTTAATATTCAAAAGTGGAATAAGAATTTTTTATGGTTCAACAAGAGGTTTATGTATCATGTTCTTCAACCTAGTGTCAAAGGTCTTTGTGAATCCTGATTGTCATCCTAGTATTATTGTAATGATTTTAAGATCCCCAGAAATTGTCCATTTATGTTTATCATACTCTATTCTATTAAGAGGCGGTCGGGTCTATTTCGCCACTACATATAGGATGGCACTGCGGTCAGGTGAGAGAAATCTATCAAATATTTTTTATACAGCTATTTACAATTTTCTGAGACGACAATATACTTTTAATGTTGTCATTTCCTCTAGCCATATATATGTAGAATAATCATTAATACTTATCTTGTTTGAAAAGTCTAAAATATTGTTATAAAGCGAAAAATACGATGCAACGTAGGACCGATGTAAACATGCGTGCATCTTCCTTTAGTGCGACAGAGAGAGCAATACTAAAGAATGATGTATACTAATGTTTACGTTGGCTCTACCTCGCGCCGCATTTTTCGCTTTATAACAATATTTTAGACTTTTCAGAGATAAACTAAACAAGTTGCAAACTACACACTCAGTGTATACATTCAAGTGCTCCACTTGTCATGATACACATACGGGTGAAACAAAGAGACAGTTAAAGGACAGACTTAATGAACATACGCAATGCAGAAATAAAAATTCTATAGTTTCCCTTCATATGTCCAATAATAGTAATATCATGTTTTTAACTGGAACAATATTAAAATATGTGACGTTGAAAGAAACTGCAAGAAACGGAGGATATCGGAAGCTCTATATTTATTTCCATGAGAAATCTATAAATTTACAGTCGGATACTTACCAACTCAATAAAACTTATAATAATGTATACTCTTTGTTTAAATAATGTAAGTGGGTACATTATATATGCGGCATACAATTCGCTTCGTGCACAACTGCGGCGAAAACTGTAAGTTCTTAGTTGACCCGTGCTATTGTATATCTATATATTATATAAATATAGATATATTCGTAAGGTAATCGGAACGGTGCTGCCGTGTTGTGCACGAAGCCAATAGCGACACACTTGGCATTTGTAAATACACCTCAATAATGTTCACTGTTGTGTACTTTTGACTGATTTTATAAGCTCTTTTCTTACAGTAAGTGATACAAATAGAAAAGAAAATTATTTGACATGAAGCTAGCTTGCTTTCAATTTATTCGATTTTATTTATTTGTCATCTAGTCAAAACTTGTAAACATTATAAAAACGATATGTAATTTAGTATTGATTTAATGTAAGGAAGTGGTATATTTTTAATATGTTTTATGTATTTTTTTTTCGTTTGTATGTGACATTGTTTTTTTAATATATTATTTGTACATTTATAGCCTGAAGAGTTCGTATATTAGACCACAAAATGTTGCAACGGAATAAATTATTTAATGTTTTTTGAGATCAAAGGGAACTGTTGATATAACCTAGAATTCCTCTTAATTTTAACATCACATTGTATAAACTAGGTACTAATTAAAATTATTGAATAACCTGCATATTAAATAAGTGCGTAAGCAAAATAATTTTAACATTTAAATTTGAATTATTTGAAAATTTGTCGGTTATAAATTAGAAAAGAACACAAATTTTGATATCAGTATTTGACGGAAGCAATTACAAAATTTGGAAACAAAAATTGTAAATACTCTCAGCATTTAAAAAATGTGCAAAATCTATAGAAAGGAAAAGGCAAGAGGATAATACTCCAAGTATGTAGGCAGGTATGAATATCAAAGCAGTGAATTACACACATGGAGTTTTGTCAAATAAGCAAATTTAACACATACAGGATTTCCAGTTATTGCATGGAATTATAAAGAAATCAGATGAAATGAACAATAAACCTTCCACAGCTCCATAAATTATATGTCAGAGCCGCTTAGAAAATATAAGACTTAATAGATGTCAGTCAATTTTTTGATTGTTTTGAATAAGCAACAAATGAATTGAAAACTGTTGGTGCTAACTCAACTAAAGAAGAAAAACTTAACTATATGCTGAAAGCATTATCTGTACAATATAGTTATATTGGAAATTTAATTGCCGTATTAAAACAAGAAAAGAAAACTGTGAACTACGTAAAAAATAAAATAAAACTAAAGTCATTGAAATAAAACATTTTTCACAAGAAACTGAAGTTTCTTGAAATGCTTTTACTGTTACATCATTTAACCTTACATACCATTGTTGTCATCAATTTGGATTTATTCAAATATTTTTTTTTCTAGTTAATATCGCTGTACTTATACTATCATTGCGATACTAATTAGCGACGGAGGTCTTTAGTGTGTTTGTGAACAAAGCAAATGTAATGTACAGTGGTGCTTGTATCAATTGGCTGAAAGCGGAATTTGAAGTTGAGATCCCGAAATTACAAACCTATCGCTCTACCGAATGAGTCACTGACGACTTCAGACTCATTTAAATATAAGAGAAAATCACTAAAAAAGTTACTAGATTTTCAAACGCTTATAGTTCTTTAGTATTAACAGCTAGAAGCTTGAAACTGTTCTTAAATAAAAGCTAAGCTCAAATCCTTTCGAAATAGCACCTATAGTATATCAAAATATTATTTTTTCCCATAGCTGCAGTGTTATAAAATTTGTACTTCATTTCAGAATTTATTATTAATTAATATTTTTAAAAAGAAATTCAGGTCCAATTTTTAAAACGCTGTAACTTTGGAAAAAAATAATATTTTGACATGCTATATAGGTGCTATTTCAAAAGGATTTGAGCTCAGCTTTCATTTAAAAACAGTTTCAAGCTTCTAGCTGTTAATGCTAAAGAGCTATAAAAGCATTAAAAATCTAGTAACTTTTTTAGTAATTTTGTTTAATTGCCTGCAACTAGGGAAATATTGAGCGTTGAGGTCTACAACTCTGGTTTTTTCCATATTTTGACATCTGAAAACTTATCTCAAAGTTAGAGCAAAATCCGTGATCCGGAGGTCTGATACTCTCCTAGTGAGTTATAAGCACACTGATAGACCTTTAAGCACGATTTTTTCTTTAACATATGCGCATCGGTCTTGCGACTGTGTTAGCCTCTTTCTGAACCATAAGAGTGCGCCTCTCTCGCTGTAAGAGCGTATACCATTAAGCGGGAGCGCCACAATCTTACGTTAGATGGTGTTTTTCTTACAGTAATGTTTCTGTGTTCTGGGGCTTAAGAGCTATACGCTCTTAAGCACAAGAGAGGGGCTCATAACTACGAGATCGCGGGGCGCTTGTCTAAAACGAGAGCGCTCTGAACTGTCAATGATTTCTTCTTAGGTATAATAACGCATTTTGCTTGTTAAAGGAACATATTGCTCTTAAAGGTCTATCAGTGCATAAATGTTATTTTTCCCAAAACAGCCCATGTTAAATTTTCAAATTTCTATAATTTTTTTCTTTTATTTGATCAATAATTTTATATTTTAAAATTTTTATGAAATACTCGTAATTTATACTTTTTTTGGTATTTTTTTTTCAAAATATCCTTATTAGAAAGGATAGACACACCGAGCCTCCTTAAGAGGAGGTCGAGTATATCTGTCCTTTTCTAATCAAAGAATTGATTTTTTCACAAAAATTAATAATTGTAGCAAAAAATAAGAAGAAAGCCCCATCTCGTATAATAAAAAGCAAGATTCTCTTTTATGAGGAAAAATTATTTTTATTGCTTCGTTTTTAAGAAAACCTTGAAAAACTGAATTGTTCATCCTAACCTCTATTTTTTAAGTTTTTCAAGGTTTTCTTAAAAACGAAGCGATAAAAATAATTTTTCCTCATCAAAGAAAATCTTACTTTTTATTATACGAGATGGGGCTATCTCCTTATTTTTTGCTACAATTATTAGATTTTGCAAAAAAATTAATTCTTTGATTAGAAAAGGACAGAAATATACGACCTGCTCTTAAGAGGGGGTCGTAACCATTCGCCGCTCTATATAGGGTGGCGCTGCGGTCAGGTGAGAGAAATATAGAAAATATTTTTTATTCAGTGATTTATAATTTACCGAGACAATAATATACTTTTAACGTTGTCAAAGGCACTAGCCATACATATGTAGAATTATTATTGATGCTAATATTGTTTGAAAAGTCTAAAATATTATCATAAAACGAAAAATGCGGCGCGTGGTAGAACCTATGTAAACATATGGGTATTTTTCCTAAGTGTGACAGAGAAAGTAATATTAAAGAACGACGTATACACATGCTCTACTTCGCACTGCATTTTTCGTTTTATAACAATAGCTTAGACTTTTCAAACAAGATTATCATCAATAATTATTCTACATATATATGGCTAGTGCCTTTGACAATATTAGAAGTATATTACTGTTTTGGTAAAATGTAAATCACTGTGTAAAAAATATTTTATATTTTTCTCTCACCTGACCGCAGCGCCGCCAAGCGGCAAATGGTTCCTACCTCCTCTTAACCTTTAGGGGACGGGAAAGCTACTATAGTGGCTCGACAATGGATAGATACTTTACATATGAGTATTTCCCAATATTAGAGACACTATATATATTTTAGATACTTTTTTCTTTAAATTAGCTAAATAATCACGAGTAATAATATATTAAATCAGGACGATTTGTGTAATCACAATTTTGCAGATTTGAGAGATAATTAATGAGATAATTATATACTAACATCCTCATTCTTTTTCCTATCTTACTTACAAGGGGAGGCCATGAAGTCCAGGTCACCGATTTGAATGAAACTTTGGGGATAGTTTTCTGGTATATAATAATGAAAAAAGATGCTCATAATTCAATCTCATGGGCCCTTTTGACCCCTATAATCATAATTTTAGAGATTTACACCCGATTTTATATATAAGTTTGGATTCTCATAATTCAGTAACAGTAAGGCTGAGAAAGATCACCAAAAAAGAAATTAAAAGTAGAAAAAGGCAGCTTTAATTTGCGAGGTTTTGAAAGTCAAAAGCTTCAATAGTTCAAACGTTATGTTTAAGGGGATGTAAAACGGACACTACACCTGTACTCATGAATTTGGCCTTTCTTTTAATTTTATTGGAAAACTTGAGGAAAAGAAATGCTTCAACTTGTAAATTCATCATGAAAATTATTCAGTTAAATTTTCAAATACATTCATTCATTAGTTTTTCAGAATTTTGGGTTCCAATGTTATGTATTAAAATTTTAAGATTTGGTACAAGAAATCTAAAATTTTTAAAAACTAATGAATAAATTTATTTAAAAATTTAACTAAATAATCTTCATGGTACATATTACAAGCTAATGCATTTCTTTTCTTAAAATTTTGCAATAAAATGAAAAGATAGTCAAGATTTATGAGTACAGGTGTAGTATCCGTTTTACATCTCTTTAATTGAATATTTATAAAAATTTTGGAGCGGAATAAGCTGAATTTACGCTAAAAATCCTGTTAAGTATTCAATCAAACATAACGTTTGAACTATTGAAGCTTTTAACTATTAAAACCTCACAAATTAAAGCTGGCCTCCTCAACTTTTTTTGTGATCTTTCTCAGCCTTACACTGAGAATCCATTGAGAGCGTAGCCTATTCGCTCTGAGCGTTGAGGGTCACGTGGTACTCATGTGGTACCCCCATAAAAAAGTGAGGACGCTTGCTCATCATACAGCATAAGCGATATATGAATATTACAAATTAATGAAATATTTTTCACAGTTTCGGACCAAATCGATAAGAAAAATGTTTCGCATTAATTTTTGCAACAAAAATATACGAATATTATTAGTGTTAATCAAGAATCATCTAAAATATTATAGTTTAAAACAAAATTTTTGAGGTTATCGAGCTGTGGAAAGTTGCTTTCTACAGAACGTGACATAAGCGAAGTATGAATAACACTCCATATATGCTGTTTATATTTAGAGGTTATAGCATATCTATTGTTCCGAATCCAAAAATCCGATGCGTGGCGCTACTAAAAATTGTAAGACTGCTTTCTTGGTTTTGGGGCGCAGCAGCCCAACTCACAGAAGGCTGCGCACTTATCACAGCAGACAATAGTAATGTTCAGCTGCGTTCTCACCTTTTTGGACGGCTGAGCGCCAAAAAGGGAGACCAGCCTCGCATATTCGTAGTGACGCCGTGCTACGTCCCTTTGAGAAAGCTACTTAAAGGGACTCTCCAAGGGACTCTCCAAGGGACTCTCAAAAGATTCTCAGTGTACAGTTACGGAATTATGAGACTTCAAACTTATATATAAAATTCTATATAAATCTCTAAAATTATGATTATATGGGTCAAAAGAACCTATGAGATTGAATTATGATTATCTTTTTTCATTATTATATACCAGAAAACTATCCCCTAAGTTTCATTCAAATCGGTGACCTGCACCTCAGGGTTGCGAAAAAAGTAATTAAAAATTATTTGAATCACGAATCATTTTTGAATTTGTAATTAAAGTTTTATTTAATTAACAATTCCTTTTAAATTAATAATTAAAAATATTTTAATTAACAAATCAAAATCTAATCGTGAATTGAAAAGGCTTTAATTAAAAAATCAAAAGGAATTCTCAATTAAATAAATTTCAATTAAGAAATCAAAATGTAATCGTGAATTGAAAGGGCTTTAATTACAAAATCAAAAGGAATTCTTAATTAAATAAATTTCAATTAAGAAATCAAAATTTAATCGTGAATTGAAAGGGCTTTAATTCCAAAATCAAAAGGAATCCTTAATTAAATAAATTTCAATTAAGAAATCAAAATGTAATCGTGAATTGAAAGGGCTTTAATTCCAAAATCAAAAGGAATTCTTAATTAAATAAATTTCAATTAAGAAATCAAAATTTAATCGTGAATTGAAAGGGCTTTAATTCCAAAATCAAAAGGAATCCTTAATTAAATAAATTTTAATTAAGAAATCAAAATGTAATCGTGAATTGAAAGAGCGTCAGTTATGATTATGATTTGTGAATTCGAGGGCTTTAATTAAAAATTCCACAATTCCTTTTTAATTAAACGTACTAAGGAATTGGTATCATATATATGTATATAGAAAAACATATGTGGACGCGCACATACATACGCACCTAGGCTCATATATATGCAACATTTCATGTCGACCCACACGCACACATACGGACAAGTTGATATATATATATATATATACATATGTAAATCATATGTAAATACAGGGTTGCAAATATTTAAATCATTTTGGGCTTTAAATAAATTTTAATTCACAAATCCTTTTTGAATTCGTAATTAGAGTTTTATTTAATTAACAATTCCTTTTAAATTAATAATTAAAAATATTTTAATTAACAAATCAAAATCTAATCGTGAATTGAAAAGGCTTTAATTAAAAAATCAAAAGGAATTCTTAATTAAATAAATTTCAATTAAGAAATCAAAATGTAATCGTGAATTGAAAGGGCTTTAATTAAAAAATCAAAAGGAATTCTTAATTAAATAAATTTCAATTCAGAAATCAAAATTTAATCGTGAATTGAAAGGGCTTTAATTCCAAAATCAAAAGGAATCCTTAATTAAATAAATTTCAATTAAGAAATCAAAATGTAATCGTGAATTGAAAGGGCTTTAATTCCAAAATCAAAAGGAATTCTTAATTGAATAAATTTCAATTAAGAGGAGGTCACGTATCTCTGTCCTTTTCTAATCAAAGAATTGAGTTTTTTACAGAAACTAATAACTTTAGCAAAAAATGAAGAGAAAGCCGCATCTCGTTATAAAAAAAGCAATATTTTCTTTGATAAGAAAGAATTAATTTTATTGCTTCGTTTTCAAGAAAACCTTGAAAAACTTAAATCATAGAGGTTAGGGTGGACAATTTGGTTTTTCAAGGTTTTCTTGAAAACGAAGCAATAAAATAAATTTTTTCTTATCAAAGAAAATGTTTCTTTTTTTGATACAAGATGCGGCTTTCTCTTCATTTTTTGATTAAGTTATCAGTTTTTGTGAAAAAATCATTTCTTTGATTAGAAAAGGACAGAGATACATGACCTCCTCTTAAGAAATCAAAATTTAATCGTGAATTGAAAGGGCTTTAATTCCAAAATCAAAAGGAATCCTTAATTAAATAAATTTCAATTAAGAAATCAAAATGTAATCGTGAATTGAAAAAGCGTCAGTTATGATTATGATTTGTGAATTCGAGGGCTTTAATTAAAAATTCCATAATTCCTTTTTAATTAAACGTTTTAAAGGAATTTTTATCCTATATATGTATATAGAAAAACATATGTGGACGCGCACATACATACGCACCTGGGCTCATATATATGCAACATTTCGTGTCGACCCAAACGCATACATACAGACAAGTTGATATATATATATATATATATATATATATATATATATATATATATATATATATATATATATATACATACATACATACATACGTGGGACATTCCACGTCAATTAGAACGCACCCACAGACAGGTTCATGTATATGGGACATTTCATGCCAATGCGCATGCACACACACAGGATTACATATGTATATATATATATATATACATGGGACATTTCGGGTCAACTCGTACGTACTCATGATCACAGGCTTCTCTATATATATGGAACATTTCATGACAACTCTCACATACCTATCCGAGTTCCTTCAGGTTCGCATATATGGGACGTTCCATGTCAATTTTCATTCATGCACACACACGTTAATATACATGGGATTTTTTATGTAAATTTCAACGCACACACATACAGGTTTATATATATGGGACATTTCATGCCAATGCGCACGCACACATACACACACACAGCATTATATATATATATATATATGGGACATTTCATGTCAACTTGTACATACTCATAATCACAGGCTTATCTATATATATGGAACATTTCATGACGACTCTCACACACCTATCCGAGTTCTCAGGTTTTCATACATGGGACGTTTCGTGTCAATTTTCATTCATGCACACACACGTTGATATACATGGGATTTTTTCTGTAAATTTCAACGCACGCACATACAGGTTTATATATATGGGACATTTCATGCCAATGCGCATGCACACACACAGGATTATGTATATATATATATATGGGACATTTCATGTCAACTCGTATGTACTCATAATCACAGGCTTTTCTATATATATGGAACATTTCATGACAACTCTCACACACCTATCCGAGTTCCTTCAGGTTTACATATATGCGACGTTTCATGTCAATTTGCATTCATGCATACACGCTTTTATATACATGCGAGTCTTCATGTCAACTCATATACGACCTTACTGACAGGTTTTTGCATATGTATATATGGTCCATTTCATATCAAATTGCTCACGTTTACCCGCAATTTTTTTGTTTCTATATATATGGGACATTTCATGTCAACTTGCACGTACTCGCAAGCACAGGTTTTTCTATATATATATGGGACATTTCATGACAACTTGTACACACTTATCTAAGTACCCTTAGGTTTATATATATGAGACGTTCCATGTCAATTTGCATGCATGCACACACGCGTTCATGTACGTGGGACTTTTCATGTCGACTTACAAGCATGATATAAACATATATATATATATACATAAGGGACATTTCATGTAGAATCGCACGTACACACACAGGTTTATTCAAGTTTATATGGAACATTTAATTTCAACTCATACGCACACGCACACGCTCACACATACAAACACATATTTAACTTTATATATATATATATATATATATATATATATATATATATATATATATATACATACTTTATCTTATCGATGTAGACAATATTTAAAAAATAGTTATTTATTATGCTGTGGTACCCACGATCGCCGTCTTTGGATACCTAGGTGTTAATGACAACTTAAACATCATCTACAGCTAAAACTTTTGAAATTCAACTTATAGTTTAATAACTACTTTGAAGTTGTTTCAAATGTTATCTAGCCAAACATGGATGTTCCGAGTAAGATAAACATTGTCTACAAGAATATCTTTTGAAATTTAGCCATTATTTATTAATAACATGTACGTTTCCCGAGATGACATCTCACAATATCCAGGTGATCCTGGATACCTGGAAATCGTCTATATGAATGAATTTTAAAATTTTCCATACCGATTATGAAGTTTACAGATATTTGCAGGGACTACGTCAAATGAAACTTGGAGATTCTTTTAGATTTCGATTCTAAGGTTGTTTGATTAGGTCGGAGAATACTCGGAAATAAAAAGATTTTAAAAGAACAATTGTTTAAGATTCATGCAAGTTCCATGAAATATGTTGATTTACTCGTAGTCGATACCCATATATAAAGATCATTCATACAAATCATCTCGCATATAAATTTGCGGTAGTATCCCTACTAATTTATGAATTTTTTGTTCGAATAATGCCAGCGAAATTTAACTTCGAGAAAGCATATTACTATTGTAATTAGTGAATAATTTTAACATTTTTTCATCAAACATCATTCCGATATACAGGTAATAAGCGCTATTATTTAAAAAATTTAAAAAAAGTTAATTTATTTATTTTATACTTTTTAGTCTATTTATTCAATTATTGTATTTTATTTTTAAAGCATGTTTTTAAAATTTTGTATTTTCTATTTTTAAGTTAAAATTGTTTTTATTATCATTTAGAGTTACATTGCAACCAGACTTTTCGAAGATTACACTCAGGTACATCCGTTATCGGCGACTTGGTACTCCAGTTCGACCTCTTCATCCTAAATCATTATTATGCATTATAGATTCACTTTCAAACCTTGAATTAGGTTTTAGCAGCCCCGAAATCCCCCGGGAACCCACCTCGACCCAGAGAAAGCCTCCCCACTTGTACTTCCTCGGAGATGACGTCCATGCGTATTCTGGACAACGTGCATCACTTTGTGGCAATTGTTTGATCTCAAATTCGGTTTTAGCAACCCTGAAAACCCCCGAGAAACTCGCCTTGACCCAAAGAAAGCCTCCCCATTTATACTTCCTCGGAGATGACTTTTCACACCCATTATCATCGACCTGGATGTCCAGGTACCAAAATGACAACTGATTATTGTATTGTCATCCAAGACCAAAGTCTATGCCAATTGTCAGAATTTATATCTGTCAAAAAGTGCCTGAAATCGAGCGCGCAAGATTTGATTACAGACAGACAAACATGCAAACAGACATGAAGGCGAATATAAGAAAAGCGTATATAAAAAAATAATATTTACCTACGTTAAGTCTGCTTTGAGACTAATTATCTTTCGTTTTTTATGACAAAAACAAGTAAATTGAATTTGAGAAAATTTCTATAAGTTAGTTAAATTTATGAAAAAGTCAATATAAATCGTCATTTTTGCAGAATTATGAAGATTATGATTATTTTCGCGGAAATTATAAAGTTATAGAAATTATTTATGGAAACGTTTTCGATTGGAAAATTTGTGATTATTGCAGTTGAATTTTGTTACATCATCATCAGTTATATCCTCGTTAAAATGACCCGAAAATTTCTAAAAGAATCGGAACAAATATTTTTCCGGTCTTTAAAGAATGTTTAAGAACTATTATGAAATGAAAATTGATAAATGTTTCAAGTTTTCCGAATCGTTCCGACATTGAAATTTCAATTATAAGCCGTTACTCATAAAATTTGGAAAAGTCTATTGTATGCAACTATTTTTCCAGTGATTCAGTTGTAATTTATAAAATTGTGAATTTGGGTGATTCATTATGTTTCTTTCCGTAATATTTATCTGATGTTGGAGCTACAGCAATCAAGTTTTGCTTTTTTTATTTCATTAATATCATTTTGAATTCGTAAATTAATAGTATATTGTGTAACGAGTAAGGTTTAGTTGACTATTGCGCACGAGGGCAAGTTGGCGCACGAGCGTAGCGAATAGCGCCATTGCCCGGGACTCTCTCTCTCTCATATCTGCCGTACGACTGACTCGCAATAGTATATTTTAATACTTTTTGGTACTATTATTTGTAATTAAATTACATACTTTTAGTTCACCAATTTCACGTTTATACGGAATAATTACGATTTCGTTAATGTAAAAATAATACAAGAATAGATGATACGATTTACTTTGTCAGAGGTTAAAGCGAGATAGAATATAAAATTCATCATATGGTCGATGAGATACAGTATGAGGGCGCTGCGCTTGTATAAACCTTTGCGATTTTACATTAATTAACGCTTTTGCGTGACATTATTTTACAGAATGTAACGTATTTACGTGATTTAATACAAAATAATATTATACATAGCTGTGAAACACACGCCCTCAAAAAACAACACACGCAGCGCGCGCTATTAGCTACTTACTACCCAGAAAACGCATGCGCTATAGGCCGCTTACTCAGCACGGATGAGAAAAACAAATATAATGACTTGTCCGCACTAAAGCTATGTTAATACAATAATTTTTGTTAAAATAAAAAATCATTTAAACTTGTAAATTTTTATGAACTTGGATTGGAAATTATATCAAGCTCGACAAACCTAATCTTAAAATACGTTACATTGAAAGTTTGTATTATTACTTTTTATGTAGTATTTTCGTGGGTTTCTTGAGTTGTCCGCACTCGAGTTGAATCTTACAAATTTTTTCTTTGTCGCAAAAAAAATGTTATTAAACGCATTGTTTATTCATAACTTGGGATTGGAAATATTATTAGAAGACTGGAAGCTTCGTCATGCTCTTAAAAATAAAAATAATGTTATCTAATTTTAAAAATAATATTAATCTGAATAATATATCCTCATCAGAAAAGTTATTGTAATTTATATATTTTTAGAACCTTTCCAATTTCATGTGTACCACTATGGTATTATATGGGGATATCCATCCAACTTTAAATTCTCTAGTAACAGGTCATTATTTAAACTAGGTTATAATCTTATGTACTATCCTGTAACTCTATTTCTGATGTATTTTGTAAATGTGCCACAAACGGCGCAGCAGATAATTCTATAAAAAGTAAATTTACACATAAGATAAATTACGGTAATTTTTATGTGTAAAAATGAATGTTTCATAGAAATATCTACTGCGTTGTTTGTTAAACATTTACAAAATACATCAGAAATAGAGTTACAGGACAGCACAAAAGATTTGAACCTAGTTTAAACAATGTGCATCATGCGGTAACCCAGTAACAGCTGTAATATGACCTGTTACTAGACAATTACAAGTTTTGTGGATATCCCCATATATCAAAAAATATGATTATGACTTCTTCAGATTCTTTATGAATTTCTAATATATTGAATAGTGATTTTTGAAGGGCATATCATAGTATTAATTAAATTAACTTATTAATAAACTGAAAAATTGCCTAGTATTAATAAATTAGTGCGATTTATTGTATTTATTCACAAAAAAAATTTATAGCTTAGTCGTGTAAAATGGCTTTATTTCCACTATCAAACAATTCCATGGTATGCTTAACTATTTCAAGAGTTGAAAAAATTTAATAATATGTATATTTTTTTATAACTTCAAGATCGTTACTGAGAATCATAAATAATTTTCACGGTATTTTATTAATAGCAGGTCGTACATCTCTATCCGTTTATAATAAAAAAATTCAATTTTCTGCAAAACCTTATGATTGTAGCAAAAAATAAGAAGAAAGCCCCATCTCGTATACTAAAAAGCAATATTTTCTCTTATGAGAAAAAATTATTTTTATCGCTTCTTTTCAAAGAAAACTTTGAAAAACTGAATTGTCCATCCAAACCTCGATATTTTATGTTTTTCAAGGTTTTTTTCAAAAGGAATCGATAAAAAATTTTTTCCTAATCAAAGAAAATATTGCTTTTATGATACAAGATGGGGCTTTCTCTTTATTTTGCTAAAATTATTAGTTTCTGTAAAAAAATCAATTTTTTGATTACAATAGGACATATATACTCGACCTCCTCTTAAGGATCTTTAATAGCTATTAAACTCTTTACAAGATTGTAATAATTCATCTCGATTTACTTCCACAGAGTTCGTGAAGTTTCATTAACCTTTCAATCAATATACAGAAAATATAAAGATTCATCCGTATTCTTAAATGATCTCATAGGAGTCGGTCTGTGGCTCATTCGGTAGAGCGTTGGATTCGTAATCTCGAGGTTCCGAGTTCGGATCCCGCTCTCGGCCGATTGATACAAGCACCACTGTACGTTACACGTGCTTTGTTCACAAACACACTTACGAGCTCCGTCGCTGATTAGCATAGCAATAATAGCATAGCATAAATATAGCGACGTTAAAAAAAAAAAAAAAAATGATTTCATAGATTTATAATCATTTATTTACCAATAATTTAATAAATATATTCATACGATGATAAAACGTGAAAAATATTTCTGAAGAATTTTTGAAAATACAATCTAGAAGGATTCTCCTGAAAACTTTACAGTGCTGTTCAATTCTAAAGCGATCTTAATTGTTCATTAATTGTGAATACGATAAAATTAAGGTTACTATTCCTTAGTAAAACTTAATGAATCAAAAAAGTTCAGAAGGTATCAACGAAAATCATGACAATTTTTTTTATAAGAGTTCACAAAGTTGTATTATGGACTGGTACCAAAAACCGCAAAAAATTAGAAAGGTTCTTTTACATCAGAATTTTTCCAAACCTTAATGTATATGTTCACCGGGGTATTTCACCTGAATACGGAGGACATTTATAACTAATATAGGTAGCTAGGAGAGTTTCCGTAGCCGATGGAGATCCACGGCTCCACCAAAGTTTTTCCTATGTATTTTGGTGCCTTGAACACGAATTTCGAGGGTGGATAGCTGGAAAATAGTTAGGAAAATCTCTAAAGTAAATTTTCTGGTTGTTAATTCTTCGCAGAAAAACATAATTTTTCGTGTTTTTCATCAAATATTAAGTCGAAAATATTCTTATCAATTTTGCCGTACATTGCACCATTTCTCTGTAAAAACATCATAAATATAAAAAAAACTCATTTTGCCATTTTTAATGATTTTTTTTATTTTATTGCACTAATCATTGGTGACCAATATAATTAAGAATTTTTACATTTTAATTAGCTAAAATTATTCTTTAATCCACCAACTGTTGATAAAAAAAGAATGGCTTAGGCTGGTTGCGGTCTTTCTTTAATTTTTCACGAATAATTGAACCGCTTATTAAGAAAGTACCGCGCAACGGTGCTCACATGAAAAAGTCAGGTCGGAAAATAGGGGAGATTGCTATAGTAACATTAAAGTCCACGGTTCCAAAAATTTTTTTTATATATTTTGTCACTAAACAGATTTAATTCACGCCTGCGCAAAGGAATTATTGTGTTTTAGACAAAGAATTGTCAGCTATTTATGAAGCGCTTAAATATTTTAGATACTATCTTGAGGGTCGGGAGTTTAAAATTTATACCGATCATAAGCCGCTCATTTACGCACTTGCGCAGAACGTAGAGGATTGCCCAGCAATTCGTGGTAGAAGGCTATCGTATATAGCAGAATTTAATACGGAAATATGCTATCTTCCTGGACAGGATAATGCAGTAGCAGATTCCTTATCAAGGATCGAGGACGTAAGATTTCCTACGTTTTTTTCTTTAGAGGAGCTAGCAGAAAAGCAGCTAGAGGATGAGGAATTAACGGCGATTTTAGATAACCCCAGTCATCCCCTTAAATTAATCAAGCTGCAATGGGGAGCCGGTAAGACCTTCGTGTACGTAGAATTAGTAGATCAGGTTTTCCGCCCTTAGGTCCCTAAAGAATTAAGACAGGATATTATTAACCTGTTTCACAATCAAAACTCGCATCCGTCGGGCAAAGTAACAGCTAAGCTGATTAGACAGCAATATTTATGGCCCAAGATGATCCAGGAGATAGCTGCATGGTGCAAGGCATGTATTAATTGCCAAAAATCCAAAATCTCTCGCGAGAATAAATTTTTACCATCGAAATTCGCCGAGCCAGATGCTCGTTTCACCCATGTTCATGTGGATCTCGTGGGCCCACTTCCATCATGTGAAGGGTACAGATATATCCTATCAATGATAGATAGATTTTCAAGGTGGCCAGAGGCAGTTCCGCTGCAAGATGCATCCGCTCCCACAGTTGCACGCGCTTTTTATGACAATTGGGTGGCGAGATTTGGCGCACCGGTGATTATTACGAGCGATCAAGGGAGGCAATTTGAGGCGCAGTTGTTCAAACAGCTGTTAAATTATATTGGGTGTAAAAAGGTCAGGACGACACCATATCATCCAGCCTCCAACGGTATTGTCGAGAGATGGCACCGTGTTCTTAAAGCCGCAATCATGTGCCACACCGAGACCGCTGAATGGACCAGGGTCTTGCCTACCGTAATGCTTGGTCTGCGCACGCGCTTGAGACTGGACACGGGGGCAAGCCCAGCTGAATTTTTATACGGTACGACGCTGACTGTACCAGGTGATCTCTGTGAATTTCGTGAGATCAATGCGCATGATGCAGGCGAATTCCTTGTTGAATTCAAAGATTACATAAGGCAAATTAAGCCAGTACCTGCCACGCATAACTGTGCAATAAAACCTTTTGTTTTCAAAGAATTGAGTCACTGCACCCACGTTTTCGAAAGGGTGAAGGCGGTTAAACCGCCACTTACGCATCCATATACGGGACCGCACAAGGTTATAGCGAGGCATGACGGTGGTAGAAACTATACAATTGAGAAAAACGGCAGGCATGTGGTGGTAACGGCTGATAGATTAAAACCAGCTTTCTTCCTGAGAAGTGAGGAACAGCTTACACCACTCAAACAACGAGTGCAGGAAGATGCTCTAGACGAAGAGCAACCACCCACGCCATCGTCACAAACCAACAATACCTCGCAAACCTCTGTACACAATCAAACGTCGGTTGAGGTGGAAGTCCACCGTAACGCAGAAGATGCGCGGAGCGCTGTCGAAGAGCGGTTAGAGGAAGTCTCTGACGAGATTGGTCCAGTAGACGAGGCAAACCCAGCTGAAGTTGGCCAGCAAGATTACGATCAACGGATAATGGTCAGTCAGCCGGATACTGCCAATATTGTACAGAATGACGAAGGCAGGAGCATTGAAGATGCAAGTACGGTTCCCCAAAGGCAAAAAAAGGAAAGATTTGTGCCTAACATCTTAAAAAGGAGAAAAAGAACTGATAGCATCCTTAAAAGAGATTGTAAAGAAACCGCTATTAAAAAAACAGTTAGGTTTGACGTTAGCGTTAACGTAGGGAACCATGCTCCGCCCGCTTTTGTAAATAGTTTTAAGTATCGTAAGAAAGTAAAGAATGATTGAAATATGAGTAAGGATGTTACACTGATTGTATTATATTAATTTATTATGTTTTTTTATGTATATATGTTGTTTATTATGTGTATTAATAATTTTTTTTCTCTTTTCTTTCCTTTTATTTAGGTAGCTTTGGTTCGTTCCTACTGGACTGCGTTCCACTTTTATAGGAACACCACTGTGACCTTATTTCTAATAAACTTTAGTGTGCTACCTTTCTCAGTGTTAGCGTACCTGTGTTCTGCAGCGATGGAAGAAGTGTCAAGAATCAAGACGGACCTCTCTCGTCGTATTATGCAAACAACAAAAACAATAGGCAGCCCGACCTAGACATCATCCAGAGGCTAATTTCGAATTACCCACAGGAGTTCTCCTTCATCACAAGGAAGTGTAAGGTGAGGATCACCGCGGATCTCCGCAGGTTTTTGAAAAACAAAGGAGCAAGGATCACTGAGGATGGGGACCTGCTCCACATCACCTACAGGTGGCCGTACTAGGCTGAAGATGTGCAGAACACAGGAGAAGATAAGACTGAACTCAGTGTAGTGATAGTGTGTATGTGTGTGAGAATGCTAGTGTAAATGTGACTTACGTCAAGAATGTATGATGTGCAAGCATATGTTATATATTATTATATATTTAATGTGATGCGACGATTCAAAAATCGCGCTAGACATAGTTCATATGCTCAGCCGCTACGAGGCGCTACTCCCGCAACGGGAATAGCGAGCTCCATAGCATATATAAGCAAGCCGCCGAGCCAGCCTTTGGACTCGTCTCCCCTTCCATTGTGTAAGAGTGGGGTTGCTCGACACAGTGGGAGTTACCTTTACCCGTATTCCTGTCTTAAGCTACGTAAGGGTGGGATTGCCCTACGTTAGCCTCCAATCTCTCCGTCAGTGTAAGGGTGGGGTTGCCCGACACTGATTCCTGACAACTACCACCACCTTCTCGGTCGAGGTAGGTCCTCCGCTAGTCGATGCGAGTACGCACGACTAGTACATCCCCTCCATGTCTACTTTAAGACTTGGAGGTAACCTTTCCTGTCTCCCTCTGACACCAGCCTGTACCTTATGCCTGTACCGAATGTCACGGAGACACCGCTCGTATTATCCGCCGCCGGTAAAGTAGATTCCAACCGTGCTAACCGTCGATAATATTGTAGCCTGTAAATAGTTTATTTTTCTTTTTACGCTAGTTTGTAACCGATACCGTTCGGAATTTATTAATAATAAGATTGTTAAAAACCGCGCCATCGGTAAAAATAAATACCGACCGCCAGAAAGAGATCAATTATATCTCGTAACCTGTAAATAGTATATCTTTCCTTTTAGTTTGTAACCGATACCGTTCGGAATTTATTGTTAAGTATAATTTTGTTAAACTGCATTACCGGTAAAACTAATACCGACCGCCTAAAAGATATAATTTAATTTTTGTATTATTTTGATTATTCATATTTTTGCGTACCGCCGTTTCCGGCCAATTTTCCCGAGATTATCATTTGATTGATCATCCTTGTATTAGTTTTAAGATCAACTCAATAAACGCAAAGAACATTTATTGTGAAAAATATAAAATGCACGACTCATACTCATTTACCAGTTCCGCTAAACCCGTCCTGTAAATCCGCCCCGTCATTTACCGCTTTAGTTTTAAGATTTGTTATTTCATCAATTTAATCGTTATTTAAACGCAATAGTAAATTTCTTTTTCCTTTAATATTAATTACAGTTAAATTTTTATTTCTTTTATTACAGTTAACTTTTCATTCTTGAACTCATTTTTATTTTTATTAAATTCAGTAATTTCAATTTAGTTTATAAGTTTGAACTTTGGCTTATTCGAACCTCCGACCGACCATCTTCCAGCATCAACCCTCAGGTAAAAAGTAAAAGTCTGATGCCACCGACGCCAACGAGTTGTTTACGGCAACCGCCAGAAAAGCCAAACGTTACAGTGAAATGACGTTTTTTATGGTTGGCAATAATGCAAGTTCTTTATTATTCAGCGCTTTAAGCGCGAGTAACATATGGTTGCACAATGTATGATAATCATTGTAAAAACTTAGCGTATTAAACGCATAAATGTGATAATTTTAAAGACTGAGCGTAGTAAACGCATAAATGTGATAGTTTTAAAGACTGAGCGTATTAAACGCATAAAATGTGATAAAAATTAGAATGTTATATTGATTGTATGAAATCTTAAAAATATGTATTGTAAACATAAAAATTAACTTGTTTAGTTCCAAAAATAATTCAATATCGTCGTATGAAATAAGAATATATAGATAATGTAAATATTGTTATAAAATTGTTAAAAATTAATTGGATATGTAAATTCAGTAAGTTTTGAGATGCAATATATAGCATAACAAGTGCATTCATGCACGAAATAATATATAAAACGCATAAGTGCAAGCGAGCACAAAGTACGTGCGTGAGCAAGTACTATAAGTACAGTTATGTGATGTAAGTGCATTAAGCACAGCTGTATGAATAAGTGCAATTAAGCACGGAGTATAAATGAGTGCAAGTAAGCACGAGTAGTGAGCGTACAGAGAAATGACATTTACGTGCGCGCAGCATATTTCGTAATAATTTTATGGTTAAAATCAGCATTATTAAAAATTTTTTTTTATTTTTTGTAAACAGTTACCTAGGTATTAAAGCAAATATGTAATGTAAAATGTAAAAATCGAACGTAAATGCATAATGTAAAATCCAGGGAGTCAGATAAAATGTCAATAGCTAATGTTACAAATATGGTTACGCATGGAATGAATGGAAGTACGTACGCACGGAATGAATTGGGTGCCAGAGTATGATTAATCATTATTGTAATGCAAGTAAATGCAATTATTCATAAAAAAAAAAAAAAAAGAGGGGGAGTATTGTGGGGATATATACGTGTGAAGGAGTGTGAGTAACCAATCATGTACTGTATGAACGACCCTACCCCCTAAAGACGAGTTAACGTGTGAGCATGAGAGCGTCAGTTCTCTCACTTGACTACCGACTGTATCCCTGGCTTCAGCAAATACAACGCTTAACCATATCTCTCGTGTATTCATTTAACTTAACCTTAAAACCTCTACCTTCTCTCATCTATACTGTGTGGCTTTTGGTTGGAGTCCCAGGCCCCACATTATCATTTTTTCAAATATTAGATATTTTTTAGAGTTCAGGATCAATCTGGAAAACTCGAAAAAGTCTAAAAAATATATAGAATGCTTCATCGAATCAAGTTCAAATTTAGTATAATTCTTTTAATATACATAAATAAGAAAATTGTGAAACAAATTTTTTCATCTGACTAATAAATAAGCTATATAAGAATAATGGTTTTGAAAGAGGGAGGCATCCATGTTGAAAAAAGACACATGGTTTTACCACAAGGTTTTACCACGTAATTTTACCACGTGGTTTAACCATGTGGTCATTTATAATTAAATAGTTTTTTTAAAACATATGGCTTTTCTTCTGAAATTCTTTATATTATCCCTTTTAGAACGGAATTATTATTTCATTATGAAAAGTTCTGATAACCATTTAGCGATGATAAGTGTTCATTTATTAAGCAATTTTTGCGATAAAAAAAATTTTTTTTTTTTTTTTTTCAAGTTTTCTCAGTTTCTATCAAAGATATAATAACTTAGGCCCTCAGTTTGAGATCGGAAATAATCCACTTCAATCTAATACACATATTTTTTTTTACAAAATTTGAAGCCACTTTTGCACAATTTCAAAAAAACCAAAAAATGTCAATGTACATTGTAATGTACATTGGTTCTGAAAGGGTTAAAAGAATAAAATAAATTAGAATTAGAATTCCATTCGAGTATATAATTATGAAATTATGTACTTTTTATAAATAAAATTAATAGAATAATTTATCATAAATATAAATATATGAAAAATATATTTATTCAGATAAAAAAAAATTGCCATCTAGAATTATACAATTAATATTCACAATCAGGGTCACTGATAAACATGTGGTCATTGATAACCATGTGATCATTTATATCCACATAGATTTATTTAAACATATGGCTTTTCTTCTGCAATTCTTATTATAAGACTAAAAATAAATTCGAATTAGAATTACAACAAAAATAGCAATGATAATTTTACAATTAATTTTTTTCATATGAAGTACATAATTTCATAATTATTTACTATAATAGAATTTTAATCCTAATTTATTTATATTTTTAAAATATAAAGAATTTCAGAAGAAAAGCCATATGTTTGAAAAAAACTAAGTGGTTGTAAATGACCACATGTTTTAACCACATGATATTAATAGAATTAAAACACAAATTCAACGAAATGTAAATAAATCAATTAATTCTAATAAAATACAATCTTTTACTTACCTTTGTTTCTACTTATCCGCTTAAAAATTATTTTGCAATTATAATATTGCTTTACTTGTATTTTTTCCTTGTTAATTTTTACTATTGCAGATTTAATATTATATAAGTATCCAATAATTTTAAATGCGAGGCACGTCACAAATTAAGTTGTGTGCTGTTCTTTAAGCAACGTCTGCAATAAGCTTATAATTTTAAGGTTCAAATTGATAAGCGTTACTGAAGTTACGATTGTAACTTAATCGTCTGTTTTTTTCTTATTATGAGAGAAACAAAGACAGAATGAGGTTTAAGTAACAGTAATTTCTTGAGTTGAGTCTACATATTCGAGCCTTAGTCTAACATTTATATGAACTTTAACAATAAAGTATCATATGTATTTCTTTAGAGAGACTATTTAATTTCGATATAATATATATATCGAAGCATTTGGATCAAAGCCGATGTACTACTAATGTATTATATACATGTATATGTATGTATGTATGTTGTAACGAGGATAGCAAATTATACGTATACTGTATGTCAGTATACTTCTGTCTCTCTGCTCGTTGTGAGTCGCACAGCCTATTGTAAGCTTTTATGCTTACTTTATGTGTATAAGAGTGAGACAGAGAGTGGATATTTCATCGTCTTGCGTGGCTGACGGTTAGCGAAGGCGCGCGCAAGACATGACGGAGAGATTCGAGCGGGATACGAGAGCGAACGCGTCGTGAAGCTGGTTTGCCACCATGAATTCTCTTGCTGTACGTGCTTGAGCGTCCATTAATATTTTTTTGGATAGAAAATCGCCATCTTATGAGGATTGCACTGTAATTATTGAATAGACAATCATCAGTATTTAGCTATTTGCTGCATTCAATAAAATTCTTCTCGAGAACTTTACAAGGGGCACGAGTGAGACAGAAAGCTGCACCGTGTGCATCCGGTGCTGCATCAAATAGACCTCGCAGGTGTTGCATAGGTGAAGAGAAGCTCTGACCTAAACATCGGCATAAAATGTAAGTCTGCAGACTTTAACGTGTCTTAGTTTTCTTTTTGTATTGCTTTTCAAACTTGCGGCGTAAGAGACTGTCGTCCGCGTCGAATTTAATTATTAAGTAGAGTATGATCTTATTTCCTTGTTAATTATATATCATCTTATTCCCGCGTCACAAATAAAATTGAATATATTCTTTCTTGATCAATGGTATTTAATAGAGTTCTCGGGTACACGCCGTGGGTTTCGTCGTACCAGACGTCCGGGAGGCAGAGCTTCAAAGCGAAGTTCTGCAATAATATTAAATATTGTTTAACTGATTTTCTTTGTCAGAAGTAGATAGACGAATTAGATCGGCGGTATTGAATTATACTACTCGACTATAAACCGAAAGTCAGTTATTTAACAGTAAGTGCACGTGTACTTAAAGAGAGTACACGTGAAACCCACAAATATATTTAATTTGTTTATTTAAATATATTTCCCGTTACAATGTACATATATATATATATATATATATATATATATATATATATATATATATATATATATATATATATATATATATATATATATATATAATACATTAGTAATACATCGGCTTTGTTCCAAATGCTTGATATATATGTATATATATATATATATATCGAAATTAAATAGTCTCTCTGAAGGAATACATATGATATTTTATTGTTGAAGTACATATAAACGTAAGACTAAGGCTCGAATACGTAGAGCCAAGTCAACAAACTACTTTAAATTAAACCTAATTTCGTCTTTGTTTCTCTCATAATAAGAAAAAATAAAGACGATACAATCGTAACTTCAGTAACGTTTATCAATTTGAACCTTAAAATTATATCTATCTATATATATATATATATAAGCATTTGAAACAAAACCAATGTATTACTTATGTATTATATATACATGTATGTATTACATTGTATGAATGCGTGCACAGACTTTTCATTGGCTTGCTTACAAAATTACGTTCGCATACAAATTGCTACACATACTGACAGTTTATTCATAGATAAGCTGTATCGACCAATCAGAAAGTTTCTTTAGAGCAATCTAACGCTAGATAAATTTTGTCAATACGGCGTGCTCAATCCCGAGAAGCATTTTGAATAAAGCCGATGTATTACTGATTGAATAGCTGCTCAGTTATTGGTTACTTTGTTAATACAAACTGTGGCCGCATTCACAAAATTCCTCACGAGTTTAATAACTCATAAAGAGTTTTCTAATGAGTCAGTATAGCTTATATCACGTATGAGATACTATATATATATATATATATATATATATATATATATATATATATATACTTGAACTCTAAGGAACGTTAAATATTTAGGGAACGCCGAGTTTCAGTGCGTGTACGTCTCAATATTTTATGCACTGTGCTGTGTAGTTAAATTATTTTTCATTGTTGCGCGTCCTTTTGTTTGTAAAAAAAATTTATAATGCTGGCATATATTAGATATCGACATATAAAAAAACAATGTTTTGCCGTTGCAGTGAAGGATATAAGAGTACGGAAAAAAGATACTCTTGTGTCTTTTGTGCCAGAAGATTGTGAAAGTTTAAATCCTAATGAATTTTACTTTGTTAAAAATAACTATTGCCAAATGTATTGTACTCCATCTGATCACAAAGGCGAATATTCGAGAGCCAACATTCTATTTCTTGCAGGTAAGATAAAAATATTTAATCCTATACAAACAATTTTTCTTCAATATTCAATGTTACTATGTTTTTTTACTACGTTTTTATTAACTCGCTTTGGTGTCTGTCTGTCTGTCTGTCTGTCTGTCTGTTCGGTACGAATTTTGCAACCGATTGTAAACTAACTTCCTGATGAGCTAGAGACTTGAAATTTTAAATATAGCTCGGAACTGGATGACAATGCAATATTATAAAAAAAATATATATATCTACCGAACA
Source organism: Anastatus disparis (assembly GCA_017163975.1). Classification (NCBI taxonomy): domain Eukaryota; kingdom Metazoa; phylum Arthropoda; class Insecta; order Hymenoptera; family Eupelmidae; genus Anastatus; species Anastatus disparis. The sequence goes on along the minus strand of JAFFSR010000055.1, from coordinate 100,194 downwards.
ATATATTAATATATTCAATCATATACGGAGATGTTGGCAAAATTGAAGATTTGAAGATTTTATATATAGATACACTTTTAACATTAGTGTCTAAACATCTTCGAAAATTTTAAAAATCTTTTTTTGATATATTAATATATTAATATATTAATATATTAATATATCAAATATAGTAATATATTAATATAGTAATATATTAATATATTAATATATCAAATATATTAATATATTAATATATCAAATATATTAATATATTAATATATTAATATATTAATATATCAAATATATTAATATATTAATATATTCAATATTATATTTTTGCATGCATTGTTGGATAATATAATTAAATATATATTCCCACCGAAAAATATATTAATACAATTATATACGGAGATATTGGAAAAATTGAAATTTTGAAGATTTTATATATAGATATACTTTTAACATTAGTGTCTAACCATCTTCGAAAATTTTTAAAATTCTTTAACTTCTCATATTGCAATTAGACATAAATTACAGCATTTTCTATTATACATATAGAATTGGAGACTGTATTTTATTCATTTTATGGTCTAACAATGCATAAAACAATAAATCTTGGTTGAATTTCTAATGGCGTCATTATCGTCAAAATGGCGGGAAACTCACCATGCGATTACGTGTTCTCTAAAAAAAATAGATGAAACACGTTTTAGTCCCTTGACAACAATATATATGCTATATAATATGCACTGTTGGACAACACGATAAATAATATTAATAATAATAATAATAATAATACCAAAATGTATAAGATAATATTTAAATAAAAAAAAATTTTCAATCTACCACGTTTTTTAATTGAACTAAAAGTACAAAATAATATTAAAAATAAAAAAAAACTTTTTAATGTACTACGTTTTATAATGAACCAAAAAGTATAAAATAATGTGTAATGAAATGAAAAGTGAATAATGATTTGAAATAAAAAAACGTGGGGCGCATGTTTATTATTATGTATTGTATGCGCCCCACGTTTTTTTATTTCAAATCATTATTCACTTTTCATTTCATTACACATTATTTTATACTTTTTGGTTCATTATAAAAACGTAGTACATTAAAAAGTTTTTTTTTTATTTTTAATATTTTTTAATTACTTTAAGAGGAGGTCACGTATCTCTGTCCTTTTCTAATCAAAGAAATGATTTTTTCACAAAAACTAATAACTTTATCAAAAAATGAAGAGAAAGCCTCATCTTGTATCAAAAAAAGCAATATTTTCTTTGATAAGAAAAAATTAATTTTATTGCTTTGTTCTCAAGAAAACCTTAAAAAACCAAATTGTCCACCCTAACCTCTATGATTTAAGTTTTTCAAGGTTTTCTTGAAAACGAAGCAATAAAATTAATTTTTTCTTATCGAAGAAAATATTGCTTTTTTTGATACAAGATGCAGCTTTCTCTTCATTTTTTGCTAAAGTTATTAGTTTCTGTAAAAAACTCAATTCTTTGATTAGAAAAGGACAGAGATACGTGACCTCCTCTTAACTCTTTTAATTATAAGAAATATTTTTTTTTCAGAGAAATATTTATTTAAAACATTTAAATGTTTATTTTAATTATAATTTTTTTTTTGTAATTATTTTTATAAATAATTGTCGTAACAAATTTTGTTTGACTCAAATGGTCATTTTAAATCATAAGAATAATTACTTTATTAAAATAAGAAAATGTTTAAACTTTTTCAGTAATATTTTCTTGATTATGAAATTTTATTTTTGAAATTCCACATCATTTCTTTAATGTATATAAATGTATTCAAATTTTTTCTTTTATATAATAAATTTTCGCCTTGTAATTTTTCACACATATTATCTAAGTCAATGCTTTTGGTATTTTCAATGAAAATCTTGCTAATGGTATTTTTATATTATAATATTTGAATTCCAGACTATTTAAAATTTCAATATGAAATCATTATCGTTTCAGGATATTTTAAATGATCATTTGTGGATTTTGATTAAAAAATTATAACTTATGAGATTATTTAGAAAATTTATACTCCATTTTTTCTGTCAAAATTTTCGAAATTAAATTTTAAGAACATTACTAATTATCGATTTTTTTTCAATTCATCTTTATATGAATCATTTTAACTTATCGAATGAGCTATAATTTTGTTGCTACTTCTTTGAACCACCAGTCTTTATTAATTATAAATTTTCAACACCAATATTTTTTCTACAGTATTATCTCTTCTTATATTTATTTTCGATTATTTCTTTACCTTATATAATTAAATTTTTCTAGTATTATTTCATTTATTCCTGGCGAAAAAGATTTTAAATAATACCTCATTAAAATTGATGATATATGATAAATATAAAATAAAAACTATTTTAAAGTAATAACAAGTGTAAAAAGGTAATAAAATTAGATAAAAAATGATAAAAAACAATTATAAGAAATAATTTAATAAAAAGTAATAAAATCTTTATAAATTCGGACATTCTAGTTGATTTTATCCCTTTGTATGTAAATTTACATATTATTACTATATATTATTTTTTTATAAGTTATTATGCACATACAAAATATACGTAAAACATACATCTGACATAAAAATTTTATCTCATTATACCAAGTATTTAGTATTGTATGCACAGAGCTATTTGAATGGGTATTGGGGTTACATACATTATAGTTCGCACCGCAACTATATTCAGTTTGCTATACTTCACATTGAAAAATATTGATGATTTTACATCTCGTGGTGTGATGTATGGAATTATCCATCCGTCGCAGTATAGAGTAGGAATTAGCAGAGGGGCTATTCAAGCAGTGATACATATGTATGTATCACGATGTATGTATGCGCGCGCATACTTTTTATTCTCTTGCCGACAACTATCGTCGCGATATACACATTTGTATCACTGCTTGAATAGACCTGCAGTAGTATGTTCACATTCAGCTGAGATCGATATCATTGAACGAACATCGAAGTCATAAAATTGGTTAGTCTAATCATGTACTTTCTTTGTCTTTTGACATTTGGTTAATTAAGAGACGGTCGTAGTCATTCGCTGCTATACATAAAGTGGCGTTGCGTTCAGGTTAAATACCGTTAAGAGCAGGTTGTATATCTCTATCCTTTTCTAACCAAATAATTTATTTATCTGCAAAACCTAATAATTATAGAAAAAAATAAGAAGAAAGCCTTATCTCGTATAATAAAAAGCAATATTTTATTGAATGAAAAAAAAATTTTTTTATTGCTTCGTTATTAAGAAATATTTGCAAAACTATATTGTCCATCCTAACATGTATTTTTTAAGTTTTTCAAGGTTTTTTTCAAAACGAATCGAAAAAAATTATTTTTCGTCATCAAAGAAAATATTGCTTTTTATGATACAAAAAGGGGCTATGTCATTATTTTTGGCTATAATTATAATATTTTGTAAATAAAATAATTCTTTAACCTTTACAGTCACAGGAGCCGATATATCGGCTACCTAATTTTCTTTTTTTTTACCTCAATATTTTTGCAATATCATGCTTGATTCTTGGATTTTTTGTATTTTCAGATACACATAGCCTTACTATTTATAATGCTGATGATATTTTATAAATTAATAACTATTAATTATTATTATAAACAAATACATACGAAAAAAGTGAATTGAATTGCATGACTGGAAGGGTTAATTAGGAAAGGACAGAGGTATACTACCTGCTCTTAAACGTGATAAAACGGTCATATGTGTGTTAAAGCGATCATTTTAACATATTCGATTTTATAATTTTTTATGTTTTTTTATATATGTATAGTAATGATTTATTTTTTTTATTTTTAACTCCTGTTAAGAATTTGCAAAAAATTATCGTTACATATACACAAGAGAACATAAAAAATGATATAATCATACATGAAAAAATGCTCACTTTACCGCATACCTAACAGCTTTATCCCGTTTTACGATAAATATTTATTAATGTTAATTCATTTATATTGAATGGTTTTTCAAGATTGTTTCAACATTTTCAATTTTTATTGTAAAGTCTCTATTTTTTATACTTTATTAATTTTATATTATACGTTAGTTTAGTATCAAAATAATACGTTTTCATTCAATATTATTTTAAATTAAATAATTTATTATTTTAGAATCAATGCAAATTTTACAAAGTAAAGTAAATGCAGGGCGTTTGAAATTCCGGAAAGTTCCGGATGATGATTCAACCAGCGAATTGCAATCGGAAGAGAAAAATATTGATTCATCTAATAAAGTGAGTATATTAATAAATACAAAGGCAAACTGAAATGTCCCTTAAATTTTTGCACATTTGAAAATCTTTGCAGCAGGCGGAACTGTCTGACTTTGTTTGATATAATTTTTCATCATTTACATAAATATTGTACATAAAGAACAAAATATATAACAAATTGATTTTTTTATAGTTTTTAAATATTATAAGATATACTGACAATCTATAATGCAACCTATATTTATTTGTAGATCTGATATTATTCTAAAAATACGCAATAAGACTATTTAGTTATTATAAAATGTACTTATTCTACTAATATATAGGAGATGCTATTTATTCACAATACGATTGTTGGTGTTTAGATGAATTATGAAAAATATTATTGGACAAAGACAGATATTCCACCCCCCCCCCTCAGGTACAAATTTCTATACATACTTATTAACGATTCTATGGAATTATTCATATTTGTATAATTATATATGCGACGTTTCACGTCAACTCACCTAACAAAAAAATAGAATTCGTCAAAAATCTGTGAAAATGTTCTATTTGATACCCAAAATATACAAAAAAAATTTTAGAGGTCCAGGTCAAAGGGTTCAGGATTTAAACGTGATGGAATTTTTTGAATTTTCCAAATTTTTTGCGAAATAAATATTTTAATGAATTTTTTCCTCAAAAACTATCAATTTTTTGTTAAAACTTAATAGAATACTTTTTCTTGGAAATTAGATGTAAAATTCACCTGAATTTTTGCAAATTATAATATACTGATTTTTACGCTTACTTGATCGATTTAAACATACTATTTTGTATATCTAAAAATCGAGGTTAAATTGGCTTTTTAAAGTCTTATTTTTTTTGTTTTTTTATGAGGAAAAAATATACGAAGCCTCCAGTTGGGCAGCCTTCTCAAAGTTACTTTGTGCAGAAATGTCTGAAAAAATCGTTATTTTGGATCAATGATGAGATTCGTGATTTTTTTTCTGAAAAAGTATTGATTTTTGGGACAAATGTATGAAAATGTTTTTTATCGGAAATCATGTGTAGAATATGAAGATATTTTTACAAATTGTAATTTAAGACATTTTGAACAATATATACTAAAAATTTAACAAAAAATAAATTTTAAAATTTCAAAATTTCATTTATAATTTGTGATGTTAAGCAAATAATGGTTTACAAAAATTTACATACATTCTACATACAATTTCCAATAAAAAACATTCTCATACATTTGTCCCAAAAATCAATACTTTTTCAGAAAAAAAATCACGAATCTCATCATTGATCCAAAATAACGATTTATTTAGACTTTTTTGCACAATTAAGTAACTTTGAGAAGGCTGCCCAACTGGAGGCTTCGTATATTTTTTCCTCATAAAAAAACAAAAAAAATAAGACTTTAAAAAGCCAATTTAACCTGCTCGATTTTTAGATATACTAAATAGTATTTTTAAATCGATCAAGTAAGCGTAAAAATTAGTATATTATAATTTGCAAAAATTCAGGTGAATTCTACATCTGATTTTCAAGAAAAAGTATTCTATTAAGTTTTAATGAAAAATCGATAGTTTTTGAGGAAAAAATTTATTAAAATATTTATTTAGCAAAAAATTTGGGAAATCCAAAAAATTCCATCCCGTTTAAATCCTGACCCCTTTGACCTGGACCTCTAAAATTTTTTTTGTATATTTTGGGTATCAAATAGAACATTTTCACAGATTTTCGACGAATTCTATTTTTTTGTTAGGTGAGTTGACGTGAAAAGTCCCATATATATATATCCATTTATATACATATATACACGCTCCGGTTTGATGATATACAATCAAAGCAAAATTTCATTCATCAAAAATATTGGTCGAGCTTCTTTAATTATATATCATTAGATTCAAATAAACTTTCGGTTTTTGTCAATAATATCAGAATTAAAAAAAAATCATTAAAATTGAAACTCATTTATGTTGCTGTTAAAAAGAAGATTACATATCGAGGGGCTAGTGGAATAACATGATATCACGAGTTTTTGGTTGGAAAAGATAACACGTCGAGTTGACGTTGACAATGATGGCACATCGCTTTTAGTTGAAATTACATGTCACGTCTCTTTAAAATTATACAGAGTCATGTTTTTTAAACTCTAATCGACGCATTATTAAACCTTAACTCAACGTATCATATTATTCCACTATAGACCCGCGATATGTGCGTTCTTTTTGAAGCTATGCTTCTTACGCGACGTTACGGCAGGGGCACTAAATGTATAAAAATCGACAGTCCCAAATGTCACCCAGCGTGAATGAACGAATACGGCACAGGATGCCATTATTGCTATCAACATACAAACATTCTTTTTTCTCTTTCTTTCTTTCCCTCTCTCCCATTCCGCTTAAGAATATGCATGTATATACATATAAGAAAGATAAAGAAAAAGAGACTGCCTTGTTGTAACCGGCAAAGAAGGCTAGACATAGCCCCCTCCATTCGCGGCTACCTTTATTGTACATATAAGAGAAAGAAAGAGAGAGGGAGACAGTCAATTCTTAAAGCCGGCGGACAGAGAAGGATAAACGTAGAATACGATGATTAAATAAATAAATTATGTAAATAATATTTATTTAATTTAAATTTTAAAATTAGTATACGTATGAAAATATGCGTTTGTATTTATAATATTATAATCTTAATATATTTATTTGGCAAGAAATTTTTTATTTTCTCTCATTATCTTCCTCCGTTTATTAATATGTGTATATTTATATAGTTGTTATTAATTACTACATTAATAACAAAAAATGAAAATTTAATAAAATTTTTGTATTTTTCTGTTTACAATGCACATGACGAAAATTACGTTTACTAAATATATGTTTTTTTAATAATTGATATTAATAAGAAACTACATTATTAATATATTTTTAAATACATAATATATCGAATGAAAAATAACGTTTTCACTAAAAAATTAATTATAATTTTGCAAATGTCACACTTCCTAATTTCTATGTATATATACTGGAAGCATAGCTTCTGTCGGCCAGTCCCCACGACTGCCACTCCTGTTTTTTAATTATAAATTTAATTATTTGCGAAAACTTAAAATTTTATAAATTCATAGAAGAGAAATCCGCATCTTGCAACACAAAAAGTTATATATTCTTTGATGAGAAAGAATGAATTTTATTGCTTCTTTAGCAAGAAAACATAACAAATAAAAAATTTTTCATCCGAACCTCGATTTTAAAGTTTACTTTAAAAATACTGGATATAATTCATTTATTCTAATCGGAAAAAATATTGCTTTTTGTTTTGCAAGATGCTACTTTCTCTTTTGTTTTGCAATAATTATTATATTAAGAAAAAAATCGATTCCTTTATTAGAAAAGGACGGAAATATATAACCTGTTCTTGTGGCATGACTTATGAAATAATTATTGCTGAAATAGAAACTCATTAAGAGGCGGTCAGAACAAAATCGGTGACTTAGTTCGGTGCTTGTAATAAATGTTTATGATAATTTATTCATTTATTAATATGGTAAAAATATAGTCATTTGCTCTAGTCATGTATATAAAGAATAATTTAAAATAGTTAAAGCCACAAAAATATACAAAATATTGTTATAAAGCAAAAAATGCCACCTAACAATCGACACGACAGTTTTTTGCATGCGGTATACGTCAAGTCAGTTTGATATTTGTAATAAATGCTTATAATAATTTATTTACTTATTCATATGGTAAAAATATAGTTATTTCCTCTAGTCATGTATATAAAGAATAATTGGAAATAGTTTAAGCCATAAAAATATACAAAATATTATCGTAAAGCGAAAAATGCTGACTTGATATCGACGCCCCGTACGAAAAAAAGCACGGTTCACAGGGTTTGACGAAAACTAGCACCATTCGCAGTATCAAACGAAGACTAACACCACTCATTGCATTAGACGAAAACTAGCACGACTCACTTAATTAAGACGAAAACTAGCACTATTCGCTGAACTCCGACGAAAAGAAGCACGGTTCGACGAGTTTTAACGAAAACTAGCATAGTTCATGGAGCTCCGACGAAAAAAAGCACGGTTCGCTAAGTTCCAACGAAAAGTAGCACGACTCATGGAGCTCCAACGAAAAAAAGCACGACACATTAGACTCGGACGAAAAGTAACACGATTCGCGAAACACTAACGAATACTAGCACAACTTGATATGCAATATTACAATTTGTACCTTATTAAAAACTTGATTATTTTAATATCTTAACAAATAGTTAATTAATAAAATATAATGAAAAGGTGTTTATTAGTTATTTTTCTTATGAATTGTTTCAATATTTTCAATATGTTTTAATGAAATTATTTGCTCAGTGGTTTTCGATTCGTCTGATTACTCCCATGACAATTTTACCATTATTTTTTTAACAAAAAGTTATTTATTTAAATGAATACATGCGCGATTGTAAGAGTTGAACATTCATTTTCTATTACTCCGTTCAAAGAATCTTGGCATCACATTTTTCACAAATAAAGAACAAGAGTTTCAAATTTATCTGGCATACAAATCTTAAACTCAATTACTGTAGGTGTAAGATTTAAACTTAGTTATTGAAATCAAAACCACTTTTTAGCATAAATCATGAAGTATATGATATTATATTTTATAAAATTAATTTTAGTTTGATTATTCATGGTAATATGTCATACTACACACTGTTTTGCTACGGCGAAAATGGACGGTTTTAATGTTTGTGACTTAATCTTGATAACATGTAATTGAACTTTGCGCTTATATTAAATTCATTTTACATACATGTTAAACCACAGCAATTTCGAAACTCAATTGTTTCATTGTTTTTATATAAATACAATTGCTTACCGAAAATTCAATTCCAAATTATTTCCTTTAAGTCTACCCTGTTGAAAAAACCATATGGTTTTATCATGTGGTCATCATGACCATGTAGTCATTTATGAAAAATTACTTTTGTCTCGCAAATTCAGAGGGTGAAAAGTTCTTTACTTTCGCCCAATTTAATTTCTCTAAAATTAAGGGGCGAAAAGTACTTTACTCCCGCAAGTCAAATTTCTCTTAAATGAAGGGGGAGCTGTTTACTTTTCTCCCGCTAATTCAGAGGGCGAAAAGTTCTTTACTCTCGCCAAATTTCATTTCTCTAACAATAAGCGGGCGTAAAGTAATTACTCCCGCAAGTCAAATTACTCTTAAATGAAGGGAGAGCTGTGTACTTTTCTCCCGCAAATTCAGAAGGCGAAAAGTTCTTTACTCCCGCCAAATTTAATTTCTTTAAAAATAAGTGGGCGTAAAGTACTTTTATTCCGTAAATTAAAGTTTTCTTAAATTTAGCAAGGAGAAAAATTTTTTTCTCGTAAATAAGAGGGCGAAAAGTTCTTTATTCCCGCCAAATTTAATTTCTCTAACAATAAAAGGGCGAAAAGTACTTTTCTCCCGCAAATTGAATTTCTCCTAGATTAAGCGAGAGGAATGTATTTTTCTCTCGTAAATTCAGAGGGCAAAAAGTTCTTTACTCCCGCCAAATTTAATTTCTCTAAAAATAAGTGGGCGAAAAGTACTTTACTCCCGCAAGTCAAATTACTCTTAAATAAAGGGGAAGCTGTGTACTTTTCTCCCGCAAATTCAGAGGGCGAAAAGTTCTTTATTCCCGCCAAATCTAATTTCTCTAAAAATAAGAGGGCGAAAAGTACTTTACTCCCGCAAGTCAAATTACACTAGAATGAAGGGGGAGCTGTGTACTTTTCACCCGCAAATTCAGAGGGCAAAAAGTTCTTTACTCCCGCTACATTTAATTTTTTAAAAATAAGCGGGCAAAAAGTACGTTACTCCCGCAAGTCAAATTACTCTGAAATGAAGGGGGAGCTGTGTACTTTTCATTTTTTGAATTTCATTTCTCTAAAAATAAGCGGGCGTAAAGTAATTACTCCCGCAAGTCAAATTACTCTTAAATGAAGGGAGAGCTGTGTACTTTTCTCCCGCAAATTCAGAAGGCGAAAAGTTCTTTACTCCCGCCAAATTTAATTTCTTTAAAAATAAGTGGGCGTAAAGTACTTTTATTCCGTAAATTAAAGTTTTCTTAAATTTAGCAAGGAGAAAAAATTTTTTTCTCGTAAATAAGAGGGCGAAAAGTTCTTTATTCCCGCCAAATTTAATTTCTCTAACAATAAAAGGGCGAAAAGTACTTTTCTCCCGCAAATTGAATTTCTCCTAGATTAAGCGAGAGGAATGTATTTTCTCTCTCGTAAATTCAGAGGGCAAAAAGTTCTTTACTCCCGCCAAATTTAATTTCTCTAAAAATAAGTGGGCGAAAAGTACTTTACTCCCCAAAGTCAAATTACTCTTAAATAAAGGGGAAGCTGTGTACTTTTCTCCCGCAAATTCAGAGGGCGAAAAGTTCTTTATTCCCGCCAAATCTAATTTCTCTAAAAATAAGAGGGCGAAAAGTACTTTACTCCCGCAAGTCAAATTACACTAGAATGAAGGGGGAGCTGTGTACTTTTCACCCGCAAATTCAGAGGGCAAAAAGTTCTTTACTCCTGCTACATTTAATTTTTTAAAAATAAGCGGGCAAAAAGTACGTTACTCCCGCAAGTCAAATTACTCTGAAATGAAGGGGGAGCTGTGTACTTTTCATTTTTTGAATTTCATTTCTCTAAAAATAAGCGGGCGTAAAGTAATTACTCCCGCAAGTCAAATTAGTCTTAAATAAAGGGGGAGCTGTGTACTTTTCTAAGTGTCGCAAATTCAGAGGGCGAAAAGTTCTTTACTCCCGCCAAATTTAATTTCTTCGAAAATAAGCGGGCGAAAAGTACTTTTATTACGTAAATTAAATTTTTCTTGAATTGAGCGGGAAAAAAAAATTTTTTTTTCGTAAATAAGAGGGCGAAAAGTTCTTTATTCCCGCCAAATTTAATTTCTCTAACAATAAGAGGGCGAAAAGTACTTTTCCCCCGCAAATTGAATTTCTCCTAGATTAAGCGGGAGGAAAGTATTTTTCTTTCGTAAATTCAGAGGGCGAAAAGTTCTTTACTCCCGCCAAATTTCTTTAAAAATAAGCGGGCGTAAAGTACTTTTATTCCGTGAATTAAATTTTTCTTAAATTTAGCAAAAAGAAAAAATTTTTTTCTCGTAAATAAGAGGGCGAAAAGTTCTTTATTCCCGCCAAATTTGGTTTCTCTAAAAATAAGTGGGCGAAAAGTACTTTACTCCTGCAAGTCAAATTACTCTGGAATGAAGGCGGAGCTGTGTACTTTTCTCCTGCAAATTCAGAGGGCAAAAAGATCTTTACTCTCGCTACATTTAATTTTTTTAAAATAAGCGGGCAAAAAGTACGTTACTCCCGCAAGTCAAATTACTCTGAAATGAAGGAAGAGCTGTGTACTTTTCTCCCGCAAATTTAGTGGGCGAAAAGTTCTTTACTCCCGCCTAATTTAAATTCTCTAAAAATAAGAGGGCGAAAAGTACTTTACTCCCTCAAGTCAAATTACTCTAAAATGAAGAGGGAGCTGTGTATTTTTCTCCTGCAAATTCAGAGGGCAAAAAGATCTTTACTCTCGCTACATTTAATTTTTTTAAAATAAGCGGGCAAAAAGTACGTTACTCCCGCAAGTCAAATTACTCTGAAATGAAGGAAGAGCTGTGTACTTTTCTCCCGCAAATTTAGTGGGCGAAAAGTTCTTTACTCCCGCCTAATTTAAATTCTCTAAAAATAAGAGGGCGAAAAGTACTTTACTCCCTCAAGTCAAATTACTCTAAAATGAAGAGGGAGCTGTGTATTTTTCTCCTGCAAATTCAGAGGGCGAAAAGTTCTTTACTTTCGCCAATTTTAATTTTTCTAAAAATAAACGGGCGAAAAGTAGGTTACTGCCGCAAGTCAAATTACTCTTAAGTAAAGGGGAAGCTGTGTACTTTTCTCTCGTAAATTCAGAGAGCGAAAAGTTTTTACTCCCGCTAAATTTAATTTCTTTAAAAATAAGCGAGCGTAAAGTACTTTTATTCCGTAAATTAAATTTTTCTTAAATTTAGCAAAAAGAAAAAATTTTTTTCTCGTAAATAAGAGGGCGAAAAGTTCTGTATTCCCGCCAAATTTAATGTCTCTAAAAATAAGAGGGCGAAAAGTTCTTCACTCCCGCTAAATTTCATTTCTCTAAAAATAATCGGGCGTAAAGTAATTACTCCCGGAAGTCAAATTACTCTGAAATGAAGGGGGAGCTGTGTACTTTTCTCCTGCAAATTCAGAGGGCGAAAAGTTCATCACTCCCGCCAAATTTCATTTCTCTAAAAATAAGCAGGCGTAAAGTACTTTTCTCTTGCAAATTAAATTTCTCTTAAATTGAGCCAGAGCAAAGTATTTTTCTCCTGCAAATTCAGAGGGCAGAAAGTTCTTTACTCCCGCCACATTTAATTTTTCTAAAAATAAACGGGCGAAAAGTAGGTTACTGCCGCAAGTCAAATTACTCTTAAGTAAAGGGGAAGCTGTGTACTTTTCTCTCGTAAATTCAGAGAGCGAAAAGTTTTTACTCCCGCTAAATTTAATTTCTTTAAAAATAAGCGAGCGTAAAGTACTTTTATTCCGTAAATTAAATTTTTCTTAAATTTAGCAAAAAGAAAAAATTTTTTTCTCGTAAATAAGAGGGCGAAAAGTTCTGTATTCCCGCCAAATTTAATGTCTCTAAAAATAAGAGGGCGAAAAGTACTTTACTCACGCAAGTCAAAGTACTCTGGAATGAAGGGGAAGCTGTGTACTTTTCTCCTGCAAATTCAGAGGGAAAAAAGTTCTTTACTCCCCCTACATTTAATTTTTTAAAAATAAGCGGGCAAAAAGTACGTTACTCCCGCAAGTCAAATTACTCTGAAATGAAGGGGGAGCTGTGTACTTTTCTCCCGCAAATTCAGAGGGCGAAAAGTTCTTCACTCCCGCTAAATTTCATTTCTCTAAAAATAATCGGGCGTAAAGTAATTACTCCCGGAAGTCAAATTACTCTGAAATGAAGGGGGAGCTGTGTACTTTTCTCCTGCAAATTCAGAGGGCGAAAAGTTCTTCACTCCCGCCAAATTTCATTTCTCTAAAAATAAGCAGGCGTAAAGTACTTTTCTCTTGCAAATTAAATTTCTCTTAAATTGAGCCAGAGCAAAGTATTTTTCTCCTGCAAATTCAGAGGGCGAAAAGTTCTTTACTTTCGCCAATTTTAATTTCTCTAAAATTAAGGGGGCGAAAAGTACTTTACTCCCGCAAGTCCAATTACTCTTAAATGAAGAGGGAGCTGTGTACTTTTCACCCGCAGAGGGCGAAAAGTTCTATACTCACGCCAAATTTAATTTCTTTAAAAATAAGCGGGAGAAAAGTACGCCCCTCTTCATTTAAGAAAAATTTGACTTACGGGAGTAACGTACTTTTCGCCCGTTTATTTTTAGAAAAATTAAATGTGGCGGGAGTAAAGAACTTTTTGCCCTCTTATTTACGAGAAAAAAATTTTTTTTTCTCGCTAAATAGAAGAAAAATTTAATTAACGGAATAAAAGTACTTTACGCCCCGCCTATTTTTATAGAAATTGAATTTAACGGGAGTAAAGAACTTTTTGCCCACTGAATTTGCGGGAGAAAAGTACACAGCTCCCTTTTCATTTCAGAGTTATTTGCCTTGCGGGAGTAAAGTACTTTTCGCCCTCTTATTTTTAAAGAAATAAAATTTGGCGGGAATAAAGAACTTCTCGCCCTCTTATTTACGAGAAAAAATTTTTTTCTTCTCGCTAAATTTAAGAAAAATTTCATTTGCGGAATAAAAGTACTTTACGCCCGTTTATTTTTAAAGAAATTAAATTTGGCCGGAGTGAAGAACTTTTCGCCCTCTGAATTTGCGGGAAAAAAGTACACAGCTCCCACTTTATTTAAAAGTAATTTGACTTGCGGGAGTAACGTACTTTTCGCCCGCTTATTTTTAGAAAAATTAAATGTGGCGGGAGTAAAGAACTTTTTGCCCTCTGAATTTGCGGAAGAAAAGTACACAGCTCCCACTTCATTTCAGAGTAATTTAACTTGCGGGAGTAAAGTACTTTTCGCCTTCTTATTTTTAAAGAAATAAAATTTGGCGGGAATGAAGAACTTTTTGCCCTCTTGTTTACGAGAAGAAAATTTTTTTTTCTCGCTAAATTTAAGAAAAATTTAATTTACGGAATAAAAGTACTTTACGCCCGTTTATTTTTAAAGAAATTAAATTTGGCCGGAGTGAAGAACTTTTCGCCCTCTGAATTTGCGGGAAAAAAGTACACAGCTCCCACTTTATTTAAAAGTAATTTGACTTGCGGGAGTAACGTACTTTTCGCCCGCTTATTTTTAGAAAAATTAAATGTGGCGGAGAGTAAAGAACTTTTTGCCCTCTGAATTTGCGGGAGAAAAGTACACAGCTCCCCTTCATTTCAGAGTAATTTAACTTGCGGGAGTAAAGTACTTTTCGCCTTCTTATTTTTAAAGAAATAAAATTTGGCGGGAATAAAGAACTTTTTGCCCTCTTGTTTACGAGAAGAAAATTTTTTTTTCTCGCTAAATTTAAGAAAAATTTAATTTACGGAATAAAAGTACTTTACGCCCGTTTATTTTTAAAGAAATAAAATTTGGCGGGAGTAAAGAACTTTTCGCCCTCTGAATTTGCGGGAAGAAAGTACACAGCTCCCCTTCATTTAAAAGTAATTTGACTTGCGGGAGTAACGTACTTTTCGCCCGTTTATTTCTAGAAAAATTAAATGTGGCGGGAGTAAAGAACGTTTTGCCCTCTGAATTTGCGGGAGAAAAGTACACAGCTCCCCCTCCATTTCAGAGTAATTTGACTTGCAGGAGTAAAGTACTTTTCGCCCTCTTATTTTTAGAAAAATTAAATGACGCGGGAATAAAGAACTTTTCGCCCTCTTATTTACGAGAAGAAAATTTTTTTTTCTCGCTAAATTTAAGAAAAATTTAATTTACGGAATAAAAGTACTTTACGCCCGTTTATTTTTAAAGAAATTAAATTTGGCGGGAATGAAGAACTTTTCGCTCTCTGAATTTGCGGGAGAAAAGTACACAGCTCCCCCTTTATTTAAGAGAAATTTGACTCTTGGGAGTAAAGTACTTTTCACCCCCTTAATTTTAGAGAAATTAAATTTGGCGAAAATAAAGAACTTTTCGCCCTCTGAATTTGCGAGGCAAAAGTAATTTTTCATAAATGACCACATGGACATGATGACCACATGGTTAAACCATATGGTTTTTTTCAACAGGGTAAAGCTGTAATACGTTTCATCACATAAAATAAAAAAAATTGTTGTGATATAAAATAATATTATATTTTTTAAACCTTCGTTGTTTAAAAAAATACTTTTTAACAAATAATTCGGTATTTATTAAAAAATATGGATGAATTCATTTGTATCATAGTTATTAATGCGAAAACATTTTATTCAGAAAGAGCTTTTGGACAAAAATTAAAAAACACGTTTAGTTGTAAAATAACAGATAGCGGAAAAAATATTAAAAGTATTTTATTCCAAGTTCATTTTACTTTTCGAAACGGGTGTGGAAGGTAAAAATCACGTTACACACCAGTTTCAAATAATACTTTATACCACGAGAGCCGAATAATCATACTGAAGTTCTGATTTTGAGGTTAGAGTGGTATAAAAAGAAGTTTTGTAATCTGTGAATTTAATAAGCTATAACTTTGATCTAATCTAGCAAATGACTGTATTTAAAAATTTTTTTTTTATGTTTATCTTTTCTTCTGAATCGAACTTATCGAAAAATCTAATAAAATATCATTAATATAAAAACTCACGCAGTCTTGATTTGAGTCAAGACAAATTTTTTATAAAAAATATAAGCCAAACTTGTTTTTTATTTTTAAAAGCAATACATGACCTCAGTTAGGTTTCTAAAAAAGGTCATTATAAAGTCTGATTAGTACCAAAATTTAGTTTTTAATTTAAAAAAATTCTCAATATTCAGTTTTGAGTTGAGTTGAGGTAAATATAAAAACATAAAATTCTCATCAGAAGTGAGTACTGAGAGAAAAGTACATAAATTTCGTTCAAATTAGCAACAAAAAATTCACGAAAATTCTGTGAAAAATATTAATATGTATTCGATACAATAATCAAAGTTATAGCTCATAAAATTCACAGATTACAAACCTTGCTTTTTAATAAATGAACTTGGAATAAAATACTTTTAATATTTTTTCCGCTTTCTGTTATTTTAAAACTACACGTGTTTCTTAATTTTTGTCCAAAAGCTCTTCCTGAAATAAATGTTTTTGCATTGATAATTATGATACGAATGAATCCATCCATATTTTTTAGTAAATACCAAATTATTTGTTAAAAAGAATTTTTTAAAACAACGAAGGTTTAAAAATATTATATTATTTAATATATCACAACAATTTTTTTATTTTATGTGATGAATCGTATTATAGCTTTAAACTTTTAAGGAAATTATTTGTAATTGAATTTTCGGTAAGCAATTGTATTTATATAAAAACAATGAAACAACTGAGTTTCGAAATTGCTGTGCTTTAACATGTGTATAAAATGAATTTTTTGCACTCCGGCCGGAAAGCGGCAACTTTCTAATCAAACGAATCGAAAACCACTGAGCAAATAATTTAATTAAAACATATTGAAAATATTGAAACAATTCATAAGAAAAATAAAAATAAACCCCTTCTCATTATATTTTATTAATTAACTATTTGTTAAGAGTTAAGATAATCAAGTTTTTAATAAGGTACAAATTGTAATATTGCATATCGAGTTGTGCTAGTATTCGTCAGTGTTTCGCGAATCGTGTTACTTTTCGTCCGAGTCTAACGTGTCGTGCTTTTTTTCGTTGGAGCTCCATGAGTCGTGCTACTTTTCGTTGAAACTTAGCGAACCGTGCTTTTTTTCGTCGGAGCTCCATGAACTGTGCTAGTTTTCGTTGAAACTCAGCGAACCGTGCTTTTTTTCGTTAAATTTTCACCATTCGTGCTAATCTTCGTCAAACCCTGTGAACCGTGCTTTTTTTCGTAAGGGAAACACGAACGGTGCTACTTTTCGTTAAAACTCTTTGAACTGTGCTTATTTTCGTAAAAGCCTGAGTCGTGCTTTTTTTCGTACGGGACGTCGATATATACCGCAAGTCACCGATTTGGTTCCGACCGCCTCTTAAATTAAGTTTATGATCGAATCAGTATAGATTATTCAATGTTGAATTAATTTTAACAGGCAGTCGGAACCATTTGCCGTTTGGTAGCGCTGCAGGTGAGAGAAGAATATAAAATATTTTTTATACACGGATTTACAATTTATTAAGGCAATAATATACTTCTAATGTTGTCAATAACTCTTGTCATTTTTATGTAGAATAATTATCGATGCTAATCTTGTTTGAAAAGTCTAAAATATATTTGTAAAGTTAAATATGCTGCGCGTAATCGAGCCGATGTAAACATGTATATTTTTCTTCAGTGTGACAAAGAAAGTAATACTAAAGAATGATGATTACATATACTCTATCTCGCGCTGCATTTTTCGCTTTACAACAATATTTTATACTTTCCAAACAAGATTAAAATTAATAATTATTCTACATATATATGGTTAGAGTTATTGACAACATTAGAGGTATATTATTGTTTCAGTAAATTGTAAATCGATGCGTAAATATGATTTAGCATAAATCTATCACCTGAACGCAGCGCCCCCATGCGGCAAATAGTCCCGACCGCTTCTTAAGGTTTTTTTTGTGTCAGCTTTAGATTGTTGTTCATATAAATAATATAACCGGACGATTTTTTAAAACTTTCAAAAAATTCGGTATTTATTTCAAATATCACTGGAAAATTTTATAGATCTTCAACGACCGTTTTTCTAAGATATGACTACTTAAAATTAATATTCTTCTCACTATTAATCTAAACCAATTTATCATAGTCTTAAATTATTTCAACGTAATGATCGTCAAGATTACCTGAAATTGAACATGGATTATGAATAATATAAAGCCCAACCTTGATGTACGTTAAAAAATATTCTCTGGATTTCAATTTTTATGAGCAGCAGACTATAGCTTTCGCAAGAAGCAGCTATTGTTTCTATATTAATTTGTTACATAAATATCAATAGTATTATTAAAATTCCAAATTGTTTTCAGCAATTATTATCATTAAAAAAAAGCCAGTTTAAAAGAGGCTAACGTCAAAATTATTCAAAAATTTTGATGAGATGAAATTTAAGAATTCACGGGAGATATTTTCTAATGTGCTTCATTCCTCTGAAAAATCGAAATTAGATGCTGAAAAAAATAATGACAGAAGTCCTGTATTATCATGTGAGTAAAATATTAATACAATGGTAAACAATAAGTTTTAAATTAAGTTTTTACTGCAAGCAGACAATTATCAATCGTCTAAAATATTAAATTAAATTATAATATTCACGCAGAGAAAAATTTGTTAAATAATGATTAAATATTTGTTTAGAAAATTGAGCTATAAAACAGTATAAGTATTAATATAAGTAACAAAGTATACAACCTGAGAATTAGTGGTATAATAAATTATAAAAATGTATTATTCAGTTGTTTCTGCTCATTTTCCAAATTCATGTATTATTTTATTTATTAATTATATTAAAGTTTATTTTAGACAAAACTTTATTTCATTTAATAATTTCTAATCTATATTTTCAGAGAAAAGATCTAAGTTTTATTCGCAAAAGACATTCATTAAAAAACAGACTAAGATTAGTCTGTTACTTTTTATTACATTATATTGTATTATATGATTATATTATTATAATATTCAATTCTATTACTCAATAACCCAAGCTATCTAAATAATTATCATGTTACCTACTACAAGCCAATGCATTTCTTTTCTCGAAACTCAGCAATAAAATGGAAAAAAGTTTATGTTTATGAGTGCAGGTGTAGTGTCCGTTTGATATCTCCTAGAAGGTCAGCTCTAGACCTACTTTACCGATCGAAAATAGCTAAAAAAGATATTTTGATTTTTTGATAGAAATAAATATCAGAATTGTTTGTACTTGTAGATATCAATTGATTTTAAACGAATAAGAAGCAAAAGCGTGTAAATTTGGAGAAATTTAATGAGTAAGCCGTAAAAAATCATATCACTACCGTAGATTTGAACTTACGCTTGAACGGTACAACCTACGTGATTTTCCATCTCTGAATGGTTTTATTTATTTAAGACAAATGGCGGAAAAGTCCAATCTCAAAGAAAATCGATAGAAAAAAAAATTATTATTTTTTATGAGGGAAGTATAAGTTTCGTATAAGGTTGGCAAAACATGGCGGTAGTCAGCTGAGCTATATACTCACACAGAGTATAATAATAATTTTGTTTTCTATTAATTCTCTTTGAAATTGAAATTTTCCGTTATTTGTTTTAAATAAATGAAACCATTCAGAGAAGGAAAATGACGTAGGTTGTACCGTTCAAGCGTAAGTTAAAATCTACGGTAGTGATATGATTTTTTACGGCTTACTCATTAAATTTCGACGAATTTACACGCTTCCGCTTCTTATTCGTTTAAAATCGATTGATATCTATAAGTACAAATAATTCTGATATTTATTTCCATCAAAAATCGAAATATCTTTTTAACTATTTTCGATCAGTAAAGTAGGTCTAGAGCTGACCCTTAAGAGGCGGTCAGGACTATTTGCCGCATGGGGGCGCTGCGGTCAGGTGAGAGTAAAATGTTAAATCATTTTTACGTAGCGATTAACAATTTACTGAAACAATAATATACCTTTAATGTTGTAAATAACTTAAGCCATATACATGTAAAATAATTATTGATACTAATCTTGTTTGTAAAAGTCTAAAATATTGTTGTAAAGCGAAAAATGCAGCTCGAGATGGAGCTGGTGTGAGCATATGTATTCATCATTTTTTAGTATTGCTTTCTCTGTCGCACTAAAGAAAAATACACATGTTTACATCGGCTCTATTACGCGCATCATTTTTCACTTTATAAAAATATTTTAGACTTTTCTATATTTTGAATTTTAAATACATTAACAAAATTTATTTCTCTATTGCGTTCGCGAAAAATAATTTAAGAAAATTTTATAAAACTAAATTTTATTTTAACTACAGCTGTTTATGAAACCAAAAGTACTGTAACTTCCCTGGTAGAATCTGATTCCATTTCTAAGCTATTTCTTAGTCATTTAAACTGCGCATATGCTAGAAACAAGCTTGTTTTAATTCCCAGTTCTTAGCTATCGATGTAACGCTTTTTTCCCACTTTACCGGCATTTACTGGATTGCAAATGCTTAGATAGTTAAAAGGTATTAATTCACCATTAAACTTGGCTAGAAATAAAATAAGTTTGAGACAATATTAAAATAATCTGCGAAATAATATTAATCTCTTGTACTCTATTATAAACTCTAAATACGGTGAAGAGACAAGTAACAACAAAAAAGACGCAAAGAGACATGCATATACGATATTTTTAAAACAAGCACAATAAATACCGAATTGTGTTTAGACGTGAAGAAAGTCTTGCGGTAATCACATGCTTGCCGTACGAAGAAAGCAGCACACATGTATGGTTTCCGTGTTTATGAAGCGAAGGCATCACTTTTTACAGTGCAGTGCGCATCATATTTGTTGATACCGAATTGTGTTTGTCCAGAAAGTTTTTCGGTATATCACGCGCTTACCGTACGAAGACAAGCAGTACACATTATGTATAATTACCGTGTTTATGAAGTAAAGGCATCACTTTTCATAGTGCGGTGCGTATCACATTTGTTGAGAAAAAACTATCTCCGTATGTTTAAAGCAGTTGTAAAGTGAATATTTTATGAAATAGTTTTAGAAACAATGTTTGCATGTCATCTTTAGATATTTTAACGATACTTATAAACTTATTTAGCACTCGTTTCATTTAATTTTAATACTACGTAATACTTAATTATTACTTTTTAAAATTTGTTTGAATTAAAAGAAACATTTATAAAACTTATTTTTAATATGTCAAAGTGCAAATTTTTGACTCAAATAAACAAATTATCACTTTTTATAGGTTAGAAATATACGTTAATCACGATCTTTTCACATCCCGACAGAGTAATAGTCACAATATTTTTTTGACATAAGAATTGGTTGATTCTTTGATAGTTTTCAGATATTTAAAATATAAACATTTTAGCCCATTTTTAATTCCTATTTCCTAGTTTCGAGTCCATTTCAAATGTTTCAAATTCTACCAGGGTAACTTTTTGTTTAAAATATGGTGAATTTGATAAAAAAAAATTTCTATTATACAATCATGCATGTATAGAAAATGTCGCTCGATAATAATTTCGTTTGAGAACAGTATTATTTTATTTATGATGAAATAACATTTTAACTTCTTGGTCGGTTATCAAAAATGCTCCGACCTACTCTTGAATTAAGGAGTCTCATATGCCAGCTATAGTTTGCTGTTCATAAAAATTAAAAGTTTAAGGAACTCTTCAAAATTTTAATAAAAATTAATTTATACCTAGAAACAAATTTCTGCAAATTTTCAAGTAGTCTTATCAACTAATTTTTTTATATGTGCTCACTCGAAGTACGCGTGTTTTGTATCTCATAGTAGTAAAAAGATAAACTTTAAGTGAGCATAAATAATAAAATCAGTCGATAAGGCTAACTAAAAATTTGTAGAGATTTTTTTCCAGGTATAAATTAATGTTTTTCAAAATATTGAAGAATTTTTTAAACTTTTGATTTTCATGAACAACAAACTATAGCAAACTATAGCTAGTATATGAGATTCCATAAACGATAGTTAATATTAATGAATACAGATGTTGTGTCCCTTCTGCAACACTTAAACTCTAGTTTACACGTATTTAATACGCTTATAATTGTTATAAAATATCAATATAAAAGAGTTTCAATAATCTATACTTTGTTATTATCGATTAACAATATGTTATATATCAAATACTCACTTATTATTGGTACACTGAAAATGAAACGCCTTCTTTACGAGGTTATACGCACGGAAAAAAGTTTTCACCGGTAAAACTAATGCTAAATTCGATTAGATGTTTAAATTCCAATGCTAGTGTGTTCTAAAGTAATGAATGGCATTAATTTTTTTCGCTCTATTGACAGCACAAATAAAATTCATACCAGTGTAGTATTTTTTAGTGCTATAAATATTTATTTTCGATAACTGACGCATGAATTTACAGTGCCACCTTTGGCACAGTTTTTTCGGGTGCCAAGCACGTTAAATAAAGGCGCTGGTGTATGTTTGTGTATACGAATTTTCGATTGTAGCAGTGTGCACGATTGTAAAGTTTTAAAGTTTTTCTATTTATTGCATAGGAAATAAGTGCCAAATGGATGATTTTATACAAAAAATATTAAATGAGTGGAATCTCACTGAATTAACAAATCTTTTCAAGTGTAAATATAAATTACCTTAAATAAATGATACTTTATTTTCGTTGATATATATACATAAAAAGTTTCTAACTTAAAAATATTAGGCTACTGCAATTTATTATGATCAGATTAGATTTGATAAAATATAACTATATCAATTAATTAGACATTTTAATATCTATAATCATCAATTAATCAATTAATTTGATAAATTTATTTACTTTATTTTATTTTTCTCATGTTCTGCATTTTTCCTACAAATTTTTCGCATAGAGAATTATTTTATTGGATTATCACAATACGTGCATTTGAAAGCACAAATCTTCAGCTTTATTTTGAGTACTACTTCTCTATGTTACTTTTGTGAGAAGTTACATAAAAAATGAGAAAAAATTGCAAGTTCGTTTCAACCAGTTTTCACGTATAATTTCGTACTAAAATAACTAAATAACTCTTCTTGAAAAAGAAATCTTGTTGAACTTTGAACATAAAACTCTGTCATTATGTTTTCACAGACATGTATATATATATATATATATATATATATATATATATATATATACATACATACATACATACATACATACATACATACATACATGTATAAATAAATAAAATATAACTGACTTGAAAGATTATTTATGATAGCAATAAGTTGATTTTGTGAAAAAACTGATACCATGCATTAAGAATTTCTCTGTTAATGCGCAGAACTGAAATTTTGATGTTGGCACTGGAAAAAACCGTGCTAGTCATTGAAAATCAATGTGCTGGACCTTCGAAGGTAAAATAGTAAAACTAGCATTGATTAAAATGATACTGTCATGGTTTTTTTCATTATAAAACACGCCATTTTAACCTTCTATTATTTAGCACTAGTTTTTAAGGTGAAAACTTTTTTCAGTGCGGCTGTCACTGCTGGAGTTGCTCTGACAATGAGTAAAAAGCCGATATTACTGGTGATACTAGCAGTAGCTACCAAGTAACCAATGCCGAAAACTGTAAACCGCGATGCAAGCACGACTGTTAGTAAAATTATTTCATTATAATGTATTTAAAATGTTAAAAATGAAAATCATAACTTTAATTTATATTTATACATTATAATTACAATATTAATTAATCATAAATTAATTTAAATATGAAAATCTATCATCATGTAAACTCAACATAAAAAATTATTTTTATGGATTGAAATTTTATCTTTATAACAAAAACAATGTTTTTAACAAATATATAATAATGATGAATTATAATTTTAAATATAAAATATTGAAGCTATTAAATTATGTTTAAAATATTATTTTAACTTATTTCCATTTTAAAAATTCATTGTTTTAAAAACAATTAATATTTTTTTAATTATTTTTGTCACTTTTATATGATGATTCGAATAATCTATATTTACAATAATAATCTTACGATTTTTTATAATTATTATAAACGTTATTTTAATTATTATAAATCTCAACCTATCAAAATAATTTTTTATGATTTACATATCAATAGTACATTACTTTACTTGCGAGCAAAATAGGTCGTTCCCTCATGAATCATTTCGTCATTCCAAGAGTGACGAAATAGACAAGTGGGGGATTGATTCTGCTACGAGTGCACTTGTAGCAAAATTAGTTCCCCATGTGGTATGGCATTTTTCTCAACAAGGTTAGAGGGATTCGATTTTTGGTGCCTGTTTTGCGTGAGCAAAATACCACATTCCCTTACTGGTGAGAAAGTGTGGTTTTTAAATAACGAAAAACAGGTACCAAAAATAAAATTCCGCTCACCGCGTAGCGAAACATTTTTCTTCGGGTTAAATTAACATTATAAATATGATATATAAATTACTAACAGTAATGATTTATATTTTCAACATGTTTTATAAATTAAATTGTTAAATAATTTCATTTACACTCATGCTTGCATCGTGGTTTCTCTATGTTACACAGTAACAGTAGCTACTGCTAGTCTCACCGGTAATATAGGCTGCATACACGTTGCCAGAGGAACTCCGCCAGTGACAGCTGAGGTAAATCAATAAATTCCAGATTAATAATATGGATTTTAATTTTAGCTGCGGTAAGAAAAATAAAAGATAACAACATACTCCAAGATCAAAACAACATCTTTTGAAAAACCTGCTTGTTCAACACTTTTGACAATGATTCGTAAGTTTATTTGTTATTTTTAGACAATCTTTATATTGTCGTTAATATAATATGCACTATTAATTTTAGCTTCGAAGGGAAAATGCAAGATTAATGAATTTCAAAAACCTAATATATCTCATAAGTTCAAATACAGGGGAACTTGTAAGTTTATTAAATCATTTATTACATAACCTCTATTCTTATAGCTTTAATCAAAGAATCTAAAATAGTAAAAAAGTAATAGGGTATAGGTTAGATAATATAGTGTAATTACCCTGGTAGAAAATTAACGATATTTTATCGGCAACGTGTTAATAAAATGAGGACAAAATTAGCTAATATTTATATAATACTCTTTGACAATGTATTAATTATTAAAACATAATTATTATCCTAAGAATAGACAGCTTGATATCATATGTTAGCTGTAACATGTTATTATTTATTGTTGCTGAGTTATTGTCAAAATATTGTTTTTCACTGGAATATATCGGTTTATTGTGGTTGGAAACCGAAGAAGATTTATACCAGGGTACATCTATTGCAATGCCTGACTAATGTGTAGTATTCTAGATTCTTATCTGAAATTTGTATAAGCTTAGAGTCTCTACAGCTTTAGTTCTTAGAATTTTTTATAAATTTTTATTCTCTTATTCCCTGATAGAAATTTGACCATCCGTTGGTTAATCTTCAAGAAATTATCCAACCGTTGGTTAAAGTTAGTTACATTTTTACTAGGATTATAGCACATAACATAGAAATTTGCCGAATTTTATTAATTAATGTTTTCTTGAAATTGAGTTTATGGCTCTAATAGTCCAGTCAATTATTACGTTCACGAACTTGATATTAATGTAAGAAGACTATCCATGAACTCGTAAAAACCAACAAAACACAGCAAAATAAACGAAACTGCTGTTAACGGCATGTCGGAGTTCCTCCCTTCTTAATAATAATTTCATTCAAAGTTTATGAATGAACGCTACGTCAAATCAAGTTTTTTCGCAATAATAAGAAAATTTGTAATATTAATCTCGATTGTGGACAAGTCATGGAATTCACCAAAACACTATACATAAAAAGTTATAAGCAAACTTTCGATGTGTAGTATTTTGAGATTAGGTTTATCGAGCTCAATATTTAATTTTTATATAAAGTTCATAAAAAAATAACAAGCTAAAAAGAATTTTTATTTTAAAATAAATTATTGTATTACTATATATAAATTATAGATATACTGCGGACAAAGTCATTACGTTTTTTTAATTAATGAATTTGAAAATATATCAATAAAATAAAAAGGAAAATATCAATTGCAACAACTCTGACATCTTGCTAATGCTTCCATTAAGTGAAAATATGGAAACAAAAACGATTTATTCGGGGAAATGAAGGGAAATATGAAAAAATAGATAATAAAAATTGCAAAAATAAGTTAAAAAATTAATATTTCGTATGACATTTTGAACAATTAATTGAAAAATTTAATATTTTTTCGTTTTTCACGAAACGATACCAAGATAGATGAAATTATGTAAAACTTCATAAATTTGCTTATAGTTAAAAGATTGAAATTGTTTTATACTAAGATTTAATAAATCACCTCATGGGCATCCTCCTTTATATATCAATTTTATTATGATACTAAAATTATTCAATTAATTTTGCTTAAAGCATGAATAGCAAGTAAGTTTAAGGTCAAATTCAAAGTGCAAACCCCTATGAATTCTTGCAACCTAATTATTAATAAATCCGGTATGGATTAATAATTTGCTTAAAACTTTTATTTAAATCCACATTATTTTTATTAAAGAACTGTTCTATTTTATTACAGTTTTTATAACAAATATATTGTAATAAGCACCCGACCGATGCGATGTCGATAACGTATTATTAAGTGTTATTAAAACAGGGTATCCATGTAATAAAGTTAAAAAATTTTACTTAACAGAATGTCGGAGCTGTTGAAATCGATTTTTGCATTTTTTATTTTATTGATATCTTTTTGAATAAATTATTTAAGTAAATGACTTGTACGCACTAAAGCTATGTTGATACAATAATTTTTGTTAAAATAAAAATGCGATTGAGCTTGTTATTTTTCTATGAATTCTGAATAAAAATTAGATATCAAGCTCGATAAACCTAACCTCAAAATACTATACATTGGTAGTTTGCTTATAACTTTTTAATTAATTACAAATTTTCTTACTGTTGTGAAAAAACTTAAATTGACGCACTGCTTATTCATTAACTTTGAATGATAATATTATTAAAAGGGGTGAATTCCGACATGCCATTAATGATATTTATGGTATATATTAAAAACAAAAGCATTTACACTAAGGTCAATTTAATTGCGGATAATTTAAGGTTACGTTTGCAATAAAATAATAAAAAAATACACTTTATCACATGCAATTTTCATAAAAGTAGATTAATATTGTAATTAAAAATTCAAATTATCCAATAATTACAATATTGTATCATTTTAATCAATCAATTATTAATTTTCATAAATTATATACCGCATTAAAAATGTCCCTATTGCGGATAATCTATTCTTTCACGTGTATAAGGACGTTATTTTGAATTTTGTGAGTTGAACCACAACTGCTGCTTCAATATTTTTTTTTTGTTTTAACTTGTGCTTTTTTTCTGCTGAGCGAAAGTGCAGAATCGCGCAAAAATATTTTAATTAATAAAATAAATTTTATTTTTCTGTATATTATAAATATTGCATTTTTCGTAATATAAATAACAAAAAATTATCCGCAGTTGGGACGCTATCCGCAGTTGGGACAATGACCTTACCGGTAAAAAATTTAAGCTCAGTTGAGAAAAATTATTAAAATTTTTAAAGTTTCGTATGCTTTAAATATTATGCATTCTAAAAAAAAATTACAGAGGAAAAAAAGTTGCATATTTGTATGAAGAATAAAGTTAAAATAATTTTCATTCGAAAATAATTCAATTCATTTGCATGGAAAAATGTATTTGAAAAAATAAAAATTATATTTTCGCATTAAAAGTATTCTAACTTTATTCTCCATCCAAATAGGCAATTTTGTTTTCTCTGTCATATTTTTTTAGTATGCATAATATTCAAAGCATAATCCATTTTTAAAATAGAGCATTTTTTCATACAAACAACTGGAATGTAGTGAAAAATCAATTTTAAACATTGTATTGCTAATCGTTTAAATATAATTTATTATTTTTTTCTAATAACAATTAGAATCAGAATTATTTTTGTTGAATGTATTGGAAAGTTCAAACTGTTTTCACTAATTTAAACCGATGTATTTTTCTTGCTTTTTAGTTCGAACGAAAATCCACTAGGGGCAGATCGATCACTGCCCATGACGAATTAAAAAGATCAACCTGGCTTTTCATGTGGATTACCCATTTGGAAATCCACGTGGATTTTACATGGATTGCATGTGGATTTGCATAGGAAGACACGCGGACTACCCACGCGGAATCCCCCGTAAAAAATCTATGTGGATTTTATGAAAGCCATGTACATTTTATAAAATCATCGTGTTGTGTTAATTTTATGTATTTCTCGTGGATTTTAAGCAATCCATGTGGATTTTATAAAATCTATGTTGATTTTAAAATAATACACGTTGACTTTTTACTTAGATATCCATGTGAATTTAAATGAAACTCCCCATGATCATCTACTTGGAAATGCAAGTAGATACTCCACGTGGAAATCCATATTGATATTTTGAAGAGGAAATAGCTTGATATTCATTTTCTATCCACAGAAAAACCGGAAAACGAGATAACCTTCGTAGTTTCAGCTCTTTAAAGATTGAAGAGCTTTTACGATTCAACTGAGAGTATTCTGGCCTTATATATCTGCGTCATAGAAATTTCGAAGACGCAGATATATAAGGCCAGAATACTCTCAGTTGAATCGTAAAAGCTCTTCAATCTTCAAAGAGCTGAAATTACGAAGGTTACCTCGTTTTTCACTTTTCCTGTGAATAGGAATTAAATATCTAGTTATTCCGTATTCAAAATATCTATAGCAATTTACACGTGGATCATCACTTGCATTTCCAAGTGGATGATGATGGGGATTTTCATTTAAATCCACGTCAATATCAAAGTAAAAAGTCTACGTGAATTATTTTAAAATCCACATAAATGTCATAAAATCTATAGGGGTACCTTCAAAGTCTATATAGGTTTCATAAAATCCATATTGATTCTTTGACAAATCACGTTGATTCAATAATATCAACATGGTTTTCATAAAATCAACTTTGATTCTTTTACGTGGGATTCCATTCATATGCGAATCCACATGGAATCCATCTGGAACCCACGTGGGTTTCCACATATGTAATTCACGTGTAAAACCAGGTAGATTTTTATAACAGCGAAGATACGAACAGCACGTTATATAAAAAAGATAAAATTTCAAAAGCCGTAAATATTAAAGTTGTAAATATCAAACTTCGTTACGATAATTTTAAAATTTTGTGCGTATTTTACAGTGGATACTTGTGACGATGAACATTTTATAGCGTTAATACTTATTTTATCAGAATCATAAATTCTGTCTGTGAAATGGTGATATATAATAGTTATATACGTAACTTTGGTGAACAAAGAGTGAAATGGGTTAGACTAATGTTTATTAATTACTATTTAACAAACAACAACAGTCGATACCATATTAGAGATCTTTCGTACGCCCAAGTTATGTAGATAATTTTATCTCACTGTAGGTTTTGAGAAAGGAAAAAATATTACATTTAAGGTAATTTACCAATGAAATTAACTTGATTTGGTACATCTAAAATTAAAGAAGAATAATAATCTGTATTTAAAATGAATTAGTGACATTACTGTTTTATGACGCCAGCAGATGGGTAGAATAGACTGTCGAGTAAAGGATGTGTAATAGAAACAATCAATGCTATTCGACAAGTTTAATGTAGAGAATGGCATTATATTGTCCATACCAACGAAAAATAAAAGAATTACGTATTTTTCATACAAAATAATAGTAACAGACAAGTGATCTGTGTGGGTTAGAACTTGAAGAGGTTATTTTTTTGTATACGCGACACGATTCGCATAAATATTATTCATTTTCAGAACAGATTTATAGCAAATACGGTTACATGAAGAGAAAAACTAGTAGACTAGATAGCGGGAAAATCGAAAATTATTTGCAATTATCTGTACTAAAAACAAAACATGGTTTTACACTGTCAGCTCGCCGAGTACTACCGATTCTCCTCTATCAATAGACTTGATTTTACCCTGACAAACTAGTCTACTCTCGTGCTCGAAGATTTTACCCTGACAAACTAGTCTACTCTCGTGCTCGAAGATTTTACCGTGACAAACTAGTCTACTCTCGTGCTCGAAGATTTTACACTGACAAACTAGTAGTCTACTCTCGTGCTCGACGATTTCGTTTTGGAACGTTCACAGAAAAATTAATGACATTTTATGCTATTAATATTGTTATTTAATTATTCCAAAAAAAATTTTCAATCAAAAGTTAAGAGCATGACGGAGCTACCCGCCTTCTAATAATATTTGCAATCCTAACTTATTAATAAACGGTGCGTTTAATCGAGTTTTTTCGCTAAAAAGAAAAAATTAGTAACATAAAACTCTAGTGCGGACAACTCAAGAAATCCACCAAAAAACTATACATGAAAAGTTATAATAAGAACTTTCAATGTATCGTATTTTAAGGTTAGGTTTGTCGAGTTTAACATCTATTATCCATTCCAAGTTCATAAAAAAATAACAAGTCCAAATGATTTTTTATTTTAATAAAAATTATTGGTATAGTATAGCTTTAGTGCGGACAAGTCATTATATTTGTCTAATTTATAAATTTGAAAAGATATTGATAGAATAAATAAAGCAAAACTCGATTGCTGCAGCTCCGACATCCCGTTAAAGATGCGTGGTATAAACAAATCTTATGTTTTGTTTATTTAAACAAAGAGGGAGGGTAATAAGAATATTTTTATTCGCATGGAGCAGTGGCCATTATTGAGAAACCATTAAACAAAATCTTCGAGCATGCGAGCCAACTACTTTATGGGGGTACCGATCGAGTTAACGTATGGAAAAGGAGCGGCGATACTCAAAGAGCCGACGCATTATTAATATTGTTTTTAAATAACAAACTAAGTTATCACTGAATAGATTTTATATGATTCATCATGTATTTATTTCTTTAAAAAATTATATAGTTTTTATTAGAAGATATTCCGTCTATTCTATTCTAAAAATCTCTATGACTTGTTACCACAGAAGCTGAAATATTTATAAATAAACAGTTCCCAGCAGGGTTAATGGGCTGTTTCTATTATTAAAGAAGATAGACGCTTATAGAAGGATTCTTCTGGGTTAAATTTTTCGCCCGAAACGCTGGGTAACACTTTAACATTGTTTGTATATCTATAGATATGAAAAATTTAATATATATATAGATATAAAAATATATGAGATCTAGTGGCGCCCTCAGTAGCTGGGTAACTCATTTTTCGCATAAATTTCCCATTTAAGAATACGCTTCTATAAGCGTCTATATTCGTTGCTATTATGCACTGTCGATTTTGCTGGCTCTACTCAATCCATCTGCCTGCATATTTATTATGTTTCATTATAACACATGAAAAAATATTGTTCTTATTAAATATATTTTCCATAACATTTTTTAATATAGAACAATAGCTTATTGAATATTTTAATATTAATATGAAGTATTCAATGCATTTATAAAAGTTTCACTTATCATATACAGACGAAGCAGCACCAAAAAAAAAAAAAAACATGTATCATCAAAAAAAACTGAACATCGTCTTCTTCATTCATCAAATGATGTTCAGCAAAATAAAAGTGATCTTCAAAATGCTGGTGAGTAAAGTTAACTTAATTGAATAATATTGACAATATATTAAGTTATGTTTTCTATAATATTAATATATATATATATATATATATATATATATATATATATATATATATATATATATTATGCTCAAACCTTCACAATGTAAAAAATGAAAAGATATGTTATTCAGAACAGGAATTTGATCAAATTACTATATAAGGTACAATTTTTGAATCATGACTTGATAATAATAAGTATTAGAAAATAAGATTGAAGTCCTTTATCTTTTGTTTTGTTGCGGTAATTTTGTAATTTTTTGCCTTAATTACAGTGAATACTTGATGATGAAGGTATGTTAAAAGTATTTTTATATTAATTTTCCGACATATCATTTTTTAGCGTTAATAGTTATTTTAATGGAATCATAATTTTTGTCAGTGAAATAGTGATATATAATAGTTGTATACGTTACTTCGGTGCATGAAGGCTGAATATGAGCAAGGCTAATGTTTGTCGACTACTCCTTAACTAACAAATAATAATCGAGACCATAGTAGAGATTCTTTGTACGCCCAAGTTATGTAGATAATTTATATCACTATAGGTTATGAGGAAGGAAAATATATTACATTTAAGAAGAGACCTAACTATCTGTCTCTGTCTAATAGCGTTTTTCATTATTTATATAAACACTATCCTTTATAACAAGAAAAAAATAGCAGCCCCCGCTAAATATTAGTATAATTAGTAAATTTTGTAATAACAACCAAATTTTTAACCGCATAGTTTTTGACCAATTAGAGACCTACAAGCAATCTAGAATATAACCTATTTTTTTTTGGTAGGTCTCTAATCATTCAAAAACTACGCAGTAAAAAAATTTGGTCGTTGTTACAAAATTTACTTATCATACTAATATCTAGCGGGGGCTGCTATTTTTTTCTTGTTATATTGGATAGTGTTTACATAAATGATGAAAAACGCTGTTAGACAAAGACAGATAGTTCGGCCCCTTCTTAAGGTGACGTCGGAAGTTTAGCTAAATTTCCATATCATAGTTTATTAAGTTTTGAGTCTATAACATTTTTTAATATAGAACAATAGCTTATTAAATATTTTAATTTTAATATTAAACATTCAATGCATTTATAAAAGTTTTACTTATCATGTACAGATGAAGCAGGACCAAGTAAAAATAAAAAAAGACGTGTGTCATCTGCAATGATTGAAAACCCTCCTCTCCATTTATCAAATGAAGTAAAACTGAACCAAAGTAATCTTCAAAATGGTGGTGAGTAAAGTTAACTTTATTGAATAATATTTACAATATATTAAGTTCTGTTTTCTATAATATGAAAATATATATGTATATATGTATATATATATATATATATATATATATATATATATATATATATATTTATTAATTAATCAATTCCCTAGCGAAAATGGAAAATGCGTATAAAAGTACAAAAAGGTGTAGTTTTTTCATGATTGTCCGCTATTTTAGAACTTTTGTACATATATAAATATTAATATACGTTGATGTATATTGTATAAGTAATTATTCACAGAAAAATATTGTTCGATTTCATCGATTAAGAGATTGTCGTGTACGGAAACGAATACCAGTTCTAACCTTTTGCTATTCCAAGAAATGGGTTATTATTTTCAAATTTCATGACAAAGTTCATTTTCAAAAAAACAAATACAAAATGATACTATTTAAAAATAATATTTACAAACCTTTATAAAATGTGAACTAATAGATAATCTAGAAGGATATTTTGGTGCTCTTATAGTATATTACATAACTTTTATAACTGAATACCAGTTATTAACGGGATGTTGGAGCTGCAGCAATCGAGTTTTCCTTTTTTTATTTTATAAATATTTTGTTAAATTCATAAATTAAACAAATATAATGACTTATCCGCATTAAAGCTATATTAATACAATAATTTTTATTAAAATAAAAATTCAGTTAAGCTTGTTATTTTTTTATGAACTTTGAATGAAAATTAGATATCAAGCTTGATAAACCTGACCTCAAAATACTGCACATTGAAAATTTACTTATAACTTTTTGTTAATAGTGTTTTGGTGAATGCCTTAACTTGTCCGCACTCGGGATCAATCTGACGAATTTTCTTATTGTAGCAAAAAAACTTGATTTGACGCACCATGTACTCATAAGCTTTTAATGAAAATATTATTAAAAGGGACGGATCTCCGACATACCGTTAAAGGTACTATAGAAACTGTCTCTCCTAACATGGGACAAAACAATCAGAGAATATGAACATATTCTGTAAATATTGGTTAATTTTGAGATTATTTCATTAAAAGGATCATTTAAAAAAAAAACTTCAGAATTTTTGAAACTATAAATTTTTTAATAATAGAAACATTGTAATTTGAAAATTATTTTTATTTTCTGTTTACGTTATGACAAAAATATAATGTATCCGAGGATTAACATACTACTGCACGGAGAAACCAGAGTACCATAAAAACACCTACTCACTAGGAGAGTGTCACAACTCCGGATCACGGATTTTGCTCAAACTTCGGGATAAGTTTTCAGATGATAAAATATGTAAAAAGCTAAAGTTATAGTCATAAATACTCAATATTTCCCTAGTTATAGGCAATTAAAGAAAATCACTAAAAAAGTTACTAGATTTTTAAACGCATATAGTTCTTTAGCATTAATAGCTACAAGCTTGAAACTTTTTTTAAATTAAAACTGAGCTCAATACATCCTTTCGAATTAGTAGTTATAGCATGTAAAAATATTATTTTTTCCCAAAGTTAGAGCATGATAAACATTGGACCTGATTTTTCTTTTAAAAACATTAATTAATAATAAAAGCTGGAATTAGGTCCAATCCTTATTACGTTCTAACTTTGGGGAAAAATAATATTTCGATATGCTGTAACTACTGTTTCGAAAGGATTTGAGCTCAGCTTTAATTTAAAAAAGTTTCAAGCTTGTAGCTATCAATGTTAAAGAACTATATGCGTTTAAAAATCTAGTAACTTTTTTAGTGATTTTCTTTAATTGCCTGTAACTAGGGAAATATTGAGTATTTATGACTATAACTTTAGCTTTTTCCATATTTTATCATCTGAAAACTTATCCCGAAATTTGAGCAAAATCCGTGATCCGGAGGTGTGACACTCTCCTAGTTAGTGTAGTACGGTAAATTTCTATACTCAGTTACCAGAAAGACATGGGGTAGGCTGATTTAAATAGATACTAGCAGTGATATTTAAGCCACTCACATTATTACTAATTTTTATACACCTAAGCTTGGAATTTTACCAGACTAGTACTAGAAATTCAGATACTACTATAAGTACTTTTATTTTTACGACTATGTACTTTTATTCTTACAACTCATTCTTTTTCAGTGATCAATATGAAATAAAAAGCAATCACAAAATTTTATAAACTGAATCACTGTACATGGTAATATAAGATCAGCTAAGATTAAATTAAATATTTTTTCTTTTCTTGATTCTAATATAATCTCTTTTTTTACTGCAAGAAATAAAATAAATGTAATAATATACAGCGTGTCCAAAAAGTAACGATACACCAAAGAAATTTCCAAAGTTGATAATTTTTTCAATAAGGTGAAGGTCGTTCTTGGAGTAACTTTTTACGAGGTATCCGATGGTGACCTTGGATTTGACCTTTAACCTCATTTTCAATGTTATTTTGAGGTAAACCTAATTTTTTTAAATGGCGACCCTTACTTTTTATAGCGGAATCGAAAATAGCGGAAAATTTTACGTCCGGATATGTATTAACGTAAAATTTTTCGCTCTTTTAGATTCAGCTATAAAAATAGGGGTTCCCATTTAAAAATATGAGGTTGACCTAAAAATAACCTTAAAAATGAGGTTAAAGATCAAATCCAAGGTCACCAATCGATACCTCGTTAAAAGTTACTCCAAGAACGACCTTTACCTGATTGAAAAAATTATCAACTTTGGAAATTTCTTTGGTGTATCGTTACTTTTTGGACACGCTGTATATTATTACATTTATTTTATTTCTTGCAGTAAAAAAAGAGATTATATTAGAATCAAGAAAAGAAAAAATATTTAATTTAATCTTAGCTGATCTTATATTACCATGTACAGTGATTTAGTTTATAAAATTATTACTTTTAAAAAGGGTGATAAAAATACATAATATTGTGAATTTTTTGTAAGTAATTCAATTCAACATACACTTTAACTTATCTCATCAAAATTCAAAAACTGTTATTTTGTGAAGATATATAA
The DNA here is from genome assembly GCA_017163975.1 of Anastatus disparis. Taxonomy (NCBI): domain Eukaryota; kingdom Metazoa; phylum Arthropoda; class Insecta; order Hymenoptera; family Eupelmidae; genus Anastatus; species Anastatus disparis. The sequence goes on along the minus strand of JAFFSR010000055.1, from coordinate 64,134 downwards.
ACTGAAAATCTCTGGAAATTTTTAGGTCAATCAGTTCCAAATTGTCTGAGAAAGTCTAAGGCAAGAACCAAAATTTAAAAAATCCATTCTTTGACAATCATTTCAAACTTTATTCCCTTCAAATATAATGAATAATTGAAGAATTTTAGCATTATAAAGTTTATAACTTTAACACAAATCTTATGCAATCAGAAAAAATAATGCCAAAGTTTCCAAAATTATTTTATTTTATTGCAATAAATTTTATTTTGTTAAGTTTAAAAATTAAAATCTATTGACTAGGATGGAATTTCAATTTGTATTTTTTATTATAATTTATAGCAAATTTTCTGCGAAAAAATGCATATATGTCTCAGACGGTACTCACTGTTTCATCATAGAAAATTGGCAATGAAATTTAATAAAAAATAAAAATCGAAAATCCATCCTCGTAAATAGATTCTAAATTTCGAACTGAACAAAATAAACTTTATTGCAGACAAATAAAATAATTTTTGAAACTGTGGGATTATTTTTTATGATTGCATTGGATTTGTGTAAAACTTATAAACTTTCAAATGCTATAACTCTTTAATAATTCATTATATTTAAATGAAATAAAGTTTAAAATGATTGTTTTAATATTATCTAATAAGTTACTAACTAGGAGAGAGTAACATCTCCGGATAACAGATTTTGCTCAAACTTCGGGATAATTTTTCATATGACGAAATATGGCTAAAGTTATAGTCACAAACGCTCAATATTTTCCTATTTACAGGCAATTAAAAGAATTACTTACAAAGTTACAAGATTTTTAAACGCATATAATTCTTTAGCATTGATAGCTAGAGGCTTAAGACTTTTTAAAATTAAAGCTGAGCTTAAATCATTTCAAAACAGTAGTTATAGCATATGAAAATATTATTTTTTTCCAAAGTTATAACGTCATAAAGATTGTTATCGAATTTTCAAGGAAATCTAACAAAACTCGAATTACTTGACAACTCCCTTGAAAAGTGAGGAATAAATTTATTTAAAGATTAAACACAATGATCATCATGGTACACAGTATAAGCTATTGCATTAGTTTTCTAGAGATTCAGCAATAAAATGGAAAGACAGTTAATATCTATGAGTACAGGTGTGGTGTCCGCATTACATTTCCGAGGAGGCCGAATCATCTGTCTTTGTCTAATACAGTTTTTCATCATTTATTTAAGAACCATCCGTTGTAGAAAGAAAAAAATATTAGCCCCCGCTAGATATTAGTATAATAAGTAAATTGTATCGTGTAATTTTTGAATAATATGAGACCTACTAACAAACTAGAATATAACCTATCTTTTTTGGTAGGTCTCATATTATTCAAAAACTATACGATAAAATAATTTGATTGTTACTATAATATTTACTTATTATACTAATATCTAGCGGGGGCTACTATTTTTTTCTCGCTACAATGGAAGATATTTACGTAAATGATGAAAAACGGTATTAAAAAAAGACAGATACACTGAAAAAAAACCCGAATCCAGCGCTGCGAAGTTGATCGTATTAGCGGTATGCGAACAACACACGAAGCATAAGTATACATAAAATCGTAGTAGGCTTATGCGTGACTATACCGCAGTCAATCATTGCGACCGTCTGTACAGTATAGTAACGCAAATCCGAGTGGAGCGCTGCGACTGCATTGCCGAGTCAATCGCTTCGACTTGTCGGCATCATCCATGCCGACAGCCGAAATCGGGCACAACTTTTAGCGTTGCGTGGTTGCTTGCTTCGACTCGTCGGCGTCTCGCTTGCCGCAAGCCGAGACCGAGCACAGAGACAATGTTGCGAGTTCGTATACTTCGACTTTCTAGATTCTAGTACTGCGAAAGTCGATATTAATACTTTACGTCAATTTAAATTATGTGTTAATTTAATTTTCATTCAAAAAGTATTTATATGATTATTAAACAATTAAATATTTTACTTCTTCAATATTATTTAGATTAAATTTTATTTATTAACATATTGAAACGTTTAGTAAATTGAATAAGGACTAATATTTCGTTATACTTCAATATTTACTCGAATTTCAAAAATTAGATATCTTGTTTAAGTATATTCATTAATTATTTATAATAAAATGAAGTTGATCAATATTTTGCATGAAAATATTTACTAACTAGGAGAGTGTCACACCTCCGGATCACGGATTTTGCTCAAACTTCGGGATAAGTTTTCAGATGATAAAATATTATAGTCATAAATACTCAATATTTCCCTAGTTACAGACAATTAAAGAAAATTACTAAAAAAGTTACTAGATTTTTAAACGCATATAGTTCTTTAGCATTAATAGCTACAAGCTTGAAACTTTTTTAAATTAAAGCTGAGCTCAAATCCTTTCGAATTAGTAGTTATAGCATGTAAAAATATTATTTTTTCCCAAAGCTAGAGCGTGATAAACATTGGACCTGATTTTTCTTTTAAAAACATTAATTAATAATAAAAGCTGAAATCAGGTCCAATCTTTATTACGAAAACTTATCCCGAAGTTAGAGCAAAATCCGTGATCCGGAGGTGTGACACTCTCCTCGTAAGTCGACTTAAGGCGACTACGGAAGTTCGGTTGGATTTCATTTTGTAGTTTACAAATTACTCTTTCAGTTTCTAAAATTTTTTGGATTTTTTAATTTTCCACCATTTATTATAATCTGTAGAATGGTGGAAAATTAAAAAATCCGACAAATTTTACATATTGAAAGAATAATTTGTAAACTCAAAAATAAAACCTAACCTAAAATCCGAAGTCGCCTTAATCAGTTAATATAATTTAATGAATATCTATCTATCTAAATGATATCTGATAAAAAATGTATTTGTATATTTTCTTCAAAATTAAGGAGAGAAAAAAGATCTTATAATCAATTATAAAATGAATATTTTTCTGACTCTTTTGCAAATTAAGAAGTTTTCAGTTATTTTCCCGTTGAAAATGAGAAAATTAATCAGGCAAGTTTCCTATTAAGTTTTTTTTTATATTGAATAATAACCTTTTACCAATTAGATAAGCTAAAAAATTTATATATTATAATTTTCAAAAATTCAATTACATTCTATATTTTATTTATAAGAAAAATGATTCTATTAAATTTTTACTTTGGTTCGATAGTTTTGAATCAAAAATTCATTAAAACATTAATTAAAAAAAAGATTTAGAGCTCTAAAATTTATTTTTTCTATTTTGGGATCCAATTGTAACTTATTCCCTTAATTTTATCAATTTTTATTTTTTAACTGTGTCAGTGAACATGAAATATCTCACATACAAGTGTATTATTTTATTAAAAATTCATTAAATATGATGAAAGAATATTTGAATAAAATTTAATTCAAATAGAATTCAAAGATTTAAAGATAAATTTTTAAACGTTCTAACTTCGTATGCAACTTTTTTGAAACAATTTTCCAATAGTTACCATAATCTCACATTAAAAAATACACAACTGTGTTTGCGAATAAATTGTCCGTTTCGAAAATAATAAACAAAATTCATAAATCGAGTTTATATGAAAACATTTTGTAATTATGACAGCTTTCAAATCAATTACATCAAATGATTTTTCATTCCATAAATATGCTAATGGATAACAAATTTATAAATTTTTATTTTTGTTTTGAATTATACTTTATAAAATTATGTAAGAATTCTTTTCTAATTTCAAACAAATATTTTATTAAAACTTTATTTCATGAATGTAATTATAAATTAATTTTTTTAAATTTAAGGTATCAATGATTTTAAATTAAAATTTATGTATCTAAATTAATGATATTTTATTAAAATTGTAAATAAATAATTTCTCAAATGAAATAAATATTTAGCGCTATATAATAACCTATATTTTTAATTGAATGTTCAATGTCATTTATTTAACTAAACAGTAATTTATACGTCTCTTTAAGTTAATTACATGACAATATAATTCTTTTTCTTAATAATTGTATAGGATATATTCGATGAAAGTAATATCTCATATACTTGTGCATAGATTTAATTTTTAAATAAATTTACTAGGAGAGTATCATATCTTTGGATCACGGATTTTGCTCAAACTTTGTGATAAATTTTCAGAGAACAAAATATAAAAAAAGCTAAATTTATAGTCACAAACGCTAAATATTTCCCTAGTCTAGTCAATTAAAGAATATCAATAAAAAATTTACTAGATTTGTAAATACTCATAGCTATTAAGCATTAATGAAACTAAAATATAAACTATGCTCAAATCCTTTCAAAATAGCACTTGCACGATATAAACATTTTTTTTTTTTCAAAAAGTCACAGCGTAATAAGGCTTGGACCAAATTTCAGCTTTTATTATTAATTAAAGATTTGAAAAAAAAATTCAGATCCAACCTTTACTGCGCTATAACTTGGGGAAAAAATATTTTTATATACTGCAAATTCTATTTATAAAGGATTTGGGCTCAACTTTTATTTAAAAAGAATTTTAAGCTTGTAGCTATTAATGCTTATAAACTATAAGTGTTTGAAAATCTAATTATTTTTTTATTGATATTCTTCAATTGTCTGTTATTAGGGAAATACTGAGCGTTAGTGTCTATAAATTTATCTTTTCCCATATTTTGCCATTCGAAAACTTATCCCAAGGTTTGAGCAAATATTCATGATCCAAAGATGCACTACTCTCCTTATTAGTGAAGTTTCATTTTTTAAAACAAAGAAATTACAATTTTAGAATAAGAAAATACTTATTCCAAATTAATTAGTGTTTGATTGAATATCGTTTATACATTAAGTATATCATTATTTTACTAAGAAGTATACATAGAATTTTCAAAGAATGAAATCTTTTTTTAAATGTAAAAAATATTTTATTGACATATCTACACATTTCATTTAAAAATTTACTTCCTGAAATGAATTATATTTGACTCAAGAAAAATATATTCCTTAAGTATAAAAATATTTTATTTAAATTAGCAAGTATTTGCTTTTTTTCAATTAAATGTAATTAAAAATCTTTAATGATAAAACGACTTTATTAAATCAATAAAATATCTCATCAATTATGTTTCGGTCGAAATTCTACAATTAAATTCTGGTTTTATTCCTCATAAATCTTCATCTTTTTCTATTTACAATATTTTCGTCTATGCCTACATTACTTTTGTATAAGAAATGTTTTGACAGCGAAAAATTTACTGCTAGAATGCATAAATTATTTTTTAATCAAACGTTTAGCTTTGTCCATTACAAAAAAAAGGAGTTTCGTTAATTAAAGAATATAACAATTTCGTCAAAAAAATGTTAGTAAATTTAAAGATTTTTATAAAATATTAGAAATGCAAATTTATAATTTACAATAGGCATAATGCAAATTATAAATAAACGTTACTAAAAATGATATTAATTTAACAAAATTTATTTCTCAGAAAGAATTATCAAATGAAAGAAATATTTTATTTACCTGTGCATGAATTCGATTTTGAAATTAACTCACAAGGAGAGCATTGCATTTGAGTTTCGAATTTTCTCTTAAGTTGAGGATTTTTTTTCTTTTAATTATGAAATAAGCAGCGTAAATTTGGTCTAGCGCTCAATTTTTCTAAAGTTATAAGCATTTATGTCTAAATTTGAAACTTTTTTGTTTGCTTTATAGTCGTACAGTTTTTGAACTTATTATTCTGGAAGATTTGTATTAATATTAATCACTAAAATTATTTTTTTAATAAAATATTGATTAGATAAGAGACTTAGATACATCTATTATAATTATATGTAGATTTTTAATTATCTGAAAAGAATGCTCACAAGGTACTGTGCTTTAATTTTATTAAAAATAGATAAGTACGTATTAGTCAATAATAAATAAGAAATTTATAACTTTTTATGTGCATTGAAAATTATTATTTTTATTGAAGATTTTTTCAAAGCCATGAGAAAACATATAGATTAGTAATAATTTACTGATTTGAAAAAAATTATCGAGGTGCTTCATATTCTTTTCTGACAGAGTTAAGAACTAGGTAATAGAAAATAATATTAAAATTCGAAATAAAAGTAATTTTTTTTTAAATGTCACCTTATAACATAAATATGTTTATTCATTCATCATAAAATTTCGACAACGAATGAACGAATATATTTAAGTCTTAAAGATGAGACAACTGTCGTTCTTTAACAATTTTTATTATTTTTATATCAAAGGTAAATATTTTTCTTGCCTGATTAATTTTCTCATTTTCAACGGGGAAATAACTGAAAACTTCTTAATTTGCAAAAGAGTCAGAAAAATATTCATTTTATAATTGATTATAAGATCTTTTCTCTCTCCTTAATTTTGAAGAAAATATACAAATACATTTTTTATCAGATATCATTTAGATAGATAGATATTCATTAAATTATATTAACTGATTAAGTCGACTTAGTAAATATTTTCATGTAAAATATTGATCAACTTCATTTTATTATAAATAATTAATGAATATACTTAAACAAGATATCTAATTTTTGAAACTCGAGTAAATATTAAAGTATAACGAAATATTAGTCCTTATTCAATTTAATAAACGTTTCAATATGTTAATAAATAAAATTTAATTTAAATAATATTGAAGAATTAAAATATTTACTTGTTTAATAATCATGTAAATACTTTTTGAATGAAAATTAAATTAACACATAATTTAAATTGACGTAAAGTATTAATATCGACTATCGCAGTAAAAATTTGTTTGTTTCTATTATTATTCAATTGCCAAGTATAATTATGTTCGAATATAGTTTGAAACCATGATCCATAATAGCATGCTTAAGATACCGATTGTTTTGTAAATGTAGCGTAGAATCATTCAACCGTAATTTTATCAATATATATAAATAAATTGAATTATAAACCAAAATTTAGATTATAGATTTATTGTTATTGATTACAACTATAAGTGTAGGAAAAAATAAAATTTTTTTACACATGAGATCTCACGTAAGATCTCCCGTGAGATCTCGTGTCAAAAAATTTATTATTTTTTTTTCACACGAGATCTCACATGCGATTTCATGTGAGATCTCATGTGAGATCGGGTATCGGAAAAAATAAATTTTTTTGCACATGAGATCTCACATGAGATCTCACGTGAGATCGGGCATCAGGAAAAATAAAATTTTTCAGCACATAAGATCTCACGTGAGATCTCATATGAGTTCTCATATAAGATCTTGTTTCATTTTCAACCGTGAAATCTCATGTCATTTTTTCAGTAGGGTAGTAATTAAAATTCATTAATTTATTTGTAAATATTCCATTTTAATTTGTAGAAAACCAATATAATTAAAATAAATTGATAATATAACATATTTACATTTTACTACTTCTGTAAATAATTTACATCTAGTACTTATAGTAATTTTTCAGTTACTTGTAAAATGATTGAATAAAAAAATTTAGAAATAAAATTTTCGATTTAAGGTTGCTCGAGCAAATTTGATAAAAAATTGGATTTTTAGTAAAAAAATACTATAAAAAGTATAAGTTTCAACTATTTCAGAGTAACTTCGAAAATATGAGATCAACACCCTAATTCCAGAGAAAGAAATTATCGAAATTTAACTTAAAATTGATGAAAATTGGTATGATTACAACGCTATCAGACGTAAATCGTCAATATTTATTGTCAAATAATAAAGTTTAATACAAATTATAAATATAGTAATTGATTAATAACAGTTTTTATAGAATTTACTTAAAAGAAAAAAACATTATTTTGTTCTTTTTGCCGGGGCTTGAGCTTAATACGGATGGAAACGCTACAGCCAACTTGAAGATTTTTATTGATCGACTGATTCAATTATTTGTTTTTCAATGATTTGAAAAATATAATTTTGTAAAATAACATATTTAAAAAAATTAAAATACACCTTTTATAAAAAAAAAAATTGAATGTAACCGGATTTGAACTCCGAGCAACAAACTTTTCAAAGCGCAAATCGTAGCTATTCCGCTAAAGCTGCATCATAAATAAGTAAACATGAGATGACATATGCTCATCTGCCCATATATACTTTCCAAAAGTATAAATTTCAATATTTTTTTAATTGAAAATTCTATTATAAAAATTTAAATTTTATTATATATTAATATTAATTTATTTCATAAAAAAGTCAAAAAATACTTATTAAATCTTATTGACACTTTAGATAGTGTAAAAATATAAAATAGGTTTAATATTTACTATAAAAGTATAAAATTTGATAACCAATTGAATTTATCAAATAATAACATTTGTAATTAATAATTATAATATTAACTTTTGGTATAAACATTTAAATTAATATGGTCATAGTTTACTCTACAGACACAGTGCCGGACACCGTACAAGTTAACTCACACACGGTCATTCACTGATCGTAAACAGCGGACGCACACTACGATGCGTACTCAGTGTGCACGTAAGGTATCTACTTCAGTAAATCCGCCACGCAAAGAAGGAAAGAGGATATTCAATGAGCATCACAGAAAGTGGGGGTAAGTCAAATTACCTATTATTCTTCCACCATGCATGAACCGATAAACCATAAACGCATAAACCACAAACCCATAAATCATGTACCCACGAACCATAAACCTATAACCCTCAAACGCATAAACCATTAACCCATAAACAACAAAACCCATAAACTATAAACCCATACATCCAGAAACCCATGAACCCCGAATCCACAATTCATAAACCCATAAATTATAAACCCATAAACTATAATTCCATAAATTATAAACTCATTAACCTTCAGCCCTTCAACCATAATCCAATAAACCATAAACCCATAAATTACAAACCAATAAACCATAAACACATTGACCATAATCCCATAAACCATAAACCCATAAATTAAAAACTCATAAACCATAAACCTATATTCCGTAAAACCAATAAACCATTAACGCATAAACCACAAACCCATGAATCATGTACCCTCAAAACATGAACCTATAAACTATAAACGCATAAACAATTAACCCATAAACCATAAACATATAAACCATGAATCCATATACCATAATCCCATGAACCTTTAAGGCATAAACCTTAAACCCATTAACCATAAACCCATGAACCATAAACTCATAAACCAGAGACCCATAAACCATTAACCCATAAACCATGAACCCATATACCAGAATCCCATAAACCATAAAGGCATAAACCATAAACCCATGAACCATGTACCCAGGAACCATTAACCCAAAAACCTTAAACCCATGAACCGTAAAACCCATGAACATTGACCCATAAACCATAAACTTATGAACCAAGAACCCCTAAACCACAAACCCATGTACAATAAAACCCATGAACCATAAACTCATAAACCATCAACCCATAAACCATAAACCATTACATTATTAACCCATAAACTGATGAACTCAGAAACTTATAAATCATAAACCATAAAACTATTAATCATGAACTCATACACCATAAACCATGCACTCGTCAACTATGAATCATAAAGCCATAGACCATAAACCCATAAACCATGGACTCATAAACCATTAACCATTAAACCGAAAATTCATGAACCATATACTCGCTAACCCATCATCCATGAATCAAAAAATTATAAGCTATAAACTCATACACTATAAATTCAATAACCCATAAACGACAAGTCCATAATCCATAAACTCATAAACCTCCAAACCATAAATCGAAAAACAATAAAACACGATCTTATACATCATAAATCCAGAAACCCATAAACCAGAAACCCGTCAACCATAAACGCATTAAACATAAACCCATAAACCATAAACCATAAACCCATGAACTATAAACCAGTAAACTAAAAACCCATAAACCATAAAACCATAAACCATGAGCCCATAAATTATAAACCTAAAAACTATTAATCCATAAACTATAAACCTACGAACTATGAACCCTTAAACCATGTACTTATAAACCATAAACGCATGAACCATAAACACATAACCCATTACCCCATAAACCATAAACCCATATACCATAAACCCATAAATCATAAACTCATAAGCCATAAACCTATAAACCATAAGACACATTAGCCATAAACTCAACAACTATTATTTATTAAACCATAAACCCCTATACCCATAAACTCCTAAACCTATGAACCATAAACCATAAACCCAACAACCATTGATTGATAAATCATAAACCCATAAGTCATAAACTCAAATACCATAAACCCATGATCCCATAAATAATAAATTCATAAACTATAAACCCATTAACAATAAACCTATAAGCAATGAACCCATAACCCATAAACCACTAAATCATAAACCCATAAACTATAAGCCTATAAGCCATAAACCCACAAACCATGAACCCATAAACCATAAACCCATAAATCATAAACCCATAAACCATTAACTCATAAACGATGAAACCCATAAACCATAAACTCATGAACCATAAAGCCACAAACCATGAACCTATAAATTATCAACTCATAAACCATAAACCATTAACCCATGAACTCATTAACTCATAAACCTATGAACCATAAACGCATACACCATGAACCATGCACCCATCCACCATAAATCATAAAGCCGTAAACCAAAAACCCATAAACCATTAACCATTGAACCATGAAGCTATAAACTTATTAACTTGTAAATCCATGAACCATAAATCAAGGGACCATTAGATATAAACTCATACACTATGAATCTAATAACCCATATACCACAAGTTCAAAATCCGTGACCCGTAAACTTTAAAATTATAAACCTCTAAACCATGAATTAAAAAACTATAAACTATGAACCCATACACTAAAAATATAGAAACCCATGAACTATAAGCCTGTAAACCATTAACGCATTAAACATAAACCCATAAACCATAAACTCACAAACTATAAACCCATAAACCTGAAACCCATAAACTATAAGCCCATAAACCATGAACCCACTAACTAAAAACTCTTTAACCTTTAACTTATAAACCATAAACCTATTAACTATAAACCCATAAACTATAAACCCATAAACTATAAACCCATAAACCATGATTTTATAAACCATAAACCCATAAACCATAAACCCATAAACCATTAACCCATTAACTAATAAACCATAATCCCATAAACTATTAAACCATAAACCCATGATTCATAAACCAATATACCATAAACCCATTAACCATAAGCCCATATACTATAAACACACAAACCATAAACCTTTAACCCATTTAAATTATGAACCTATTAAAAATAAACCCATATACTATAACCGTATAAACTTTAAACACATAAACGATAAACCCATAAACCATGTACCCATAAACGATAGACTCATAAACCATAATCCCATAAACCATGAAGTCATAAACAACAAACCCATAAACCATTAACCCATCAACCAGAAACTCATAAAATATAAACGCATAAACCATATTATCATAAACCATGTACCTATTAACCATTAACCCATAAACCATAAACCCATAAATCATGAACCCATAAATCATAAACCCATAAATCATGAACCCATAAACTATGGGTTTTATTGTTTATGAACTCATTAGCAATAAAACCCATGAACCATGAACTCATAAACTGTGAAACCTATAAACCATTAACCCAGAAATAATAAACAATTAACAGGAGGTCACGTATCTCTATCCTTTTCTAATCAAAAAAATGAGTTTTTTACAAAAACTAATAACTTCAAAATAAAATAAAGAGAAAGCCGCATCTTGTATCGAAAAAGCTATATTTTTGCTTTAATGAGAAAAAATTAGTTTAATTACTTCGTGGTCAAGAAAACCTTAAAAAACCAAATTGTCCATCCTAACCTCTATGATTTATGTTTTTCAAAGTTTTCTTGAAAACGAAGCAATAAAATTAATTCTTTCTTATCACAAAAAATATTGCTTTTTCTGATACGAGATACGGCTTTCTTTTGACTTTTTGCTCAAGTTATTAGTTTCTGTATAAAAACTAAATTCTTTGATTAGAAAAGGACAAAAATATGTGACCTCCTTATAAACCATAAACCCATGAACCCATAAACTCATAAACCTATAAACCGTAAATTATAAAACTATAAACCATGAACTCTTACACCATAAACCATGCACTCATCAACCATAAATAATAACACCCTAAATCATAAACTTATAAACCATTAATTGATAAATCATAAATTCCTTAACAATCAACTCATGAACCACAAACCCATAATCCCATAAATCATAATTCCATAAACTATAAATCTATAAACCATTAACCTATAAGCCGTAAACGCATGTACTTATAAACATATAAACAATATATAATGAGCCTATAAACAATATATAATAAACCCACAAACTATAAACCCATAAACCAGAAAATCATAAAACATCTACTTATAAATAATAAAATGATAAACCATAAACCCATAAACCGAAAACCCATGAACCGTTAACCCATAAACTATAAACCCATAAATTATGAACCTACAAACCATAAACCCATAAAATATGAACCTTTAAACCATAAACCCATAATTATAAGCCTATAAACTCTAAACCCATAAACCATAAACCCATAAAACATAAACTCATCAACCAAGAAACCACAAACCGTAAAACCCATAAACCACAAACCCTCAAACCATAAACCTATACACCAGAAACCCATAAACCATCAACCCATAAACTATAAACCCATAAACGAAAACCCATTAACCTTATACTCATGAACCATAAGCCTATACATTATAAACCCATAAACTATAAATCCATAAAATATAAACCCATAAACTATGAACCCTTAAACCATTAAACCATAAACCGTAAAACCCATATACCATTAACCAATAAACCATTAACTCACAAACCATAAACCCATAAACCATAAACCCATTAACCATGTACCCATAAACCATAAACCCCTAAACCATAAGCCCATAAACCATAAACCCATAAACCATAAACCCATGAACCATAAACCCGTAAACGAAAGACCCATAAACTATAAATTCATAAACCATAAAACCATAAATTATAAATCCTTGAACCATCTACTTATAAACCATAAACTCATAAACTATGAACCCATAACCCATTCACCCATAAACTATAAGACTATAAACAATAATCCCATAAATCTGTAAATCATTAACCCATAAACAATAAATACATAAATCATAAACCTATGAACCATAAACTCATAAACCATGAACTCATAAACCATAAACTTATGAACCATAAACCCATAAACCATAAACTTATGAACCTTAAACCCATAATCCGTAAAAACCATTAAGCATGAACTTGAGAATCATAAACCATTAAACCGTGAACCCATATACCCATAAACGCATAATCCATAAACCCATAAACCATGTACCCATGAACCATAAACCCAGAAACCATAAACCCATAAACAATAAACCCATAAACGCATAAACCATAAACCCATGAACCATAAACCCATAAACCATTAACCAAGGACATATGAAATATTAACCATGAAACCATAAAGCTATAATCCATAAACTCCTTAACCCATAATCCATGAATCAAAAAAGCATAAGCTATAAACTCATACACTATAAACCAAATGACCCATAAACTACAAGTCCATAATACATAAACCCATAAACTATAAACTCATAAAACTCTCAACCATAAATCGAAAAACTATGAAACATAATTTTATACACTATAAATCATAAACACATGAACTATAAACCCATAAACCCGTGAACCATGAACCCATAGACCATGAACACATAAACCATAAACCCATCAAACATAATACCATTGACCTCGAATCATATGAACTATAAACCTACAATTTATGAACTAATAAACCATAAACCCATAAACCATTAACCCATAAACTATAAACCCATAAACAATAAACCCATAAACCATGTACTCACAAACCATAGACCCATAAACCATAAACGCATAAGCTATATAACCATAAACCATGTACCCCTTAACTATTAACCCATAAACCATGAACCCATAAACCATAAACCCATAAATCATAAGACCATAAATCATAAACCCAACAATTATAAATCATAAACCATGAACCTATAAACAATAAAGCCCATAAACCATTAACTCATAAACGATAAAACCCATGAACCATTAACTCATAAACCATAAAGCCACAAACCATGAACCTATAAATTATCAACTCATAAACCACAAACAATTAACCCATGAACTCATTAACTCATAAACCTATGAACCATGAACTCATACACCATAAGCCATGCACGCATCCACCATTAATCATAAAGCCATAAACCAAAAACCCATAAACCATCAACCATTAAACCATGGAGTTATAAACTTATTAACTTGTAAATCCATAAACCATAAATGAAGGAACCATTAGATATGAACTCATACACTATAAATCCAATAACCCATATACCACAAGTTCATAATCCGTAACCCGTGAATTTCAAAATCATAAACCTCTAAACCATAAATCAAATAACTATAAACCAGAAACCCACAAACCATAAATCCATTCACAAAAAACCCATAAACTATGAACCCATAAACTATAAACTATAGAACCGCAAACCATGTACTTATAAACTATAAATCATAAACTTATAAACTATAACCCCTTAAACCATAAGCCGATAAACCATTAACATATTAGCCAAAAAACCATGAACCATAAACCCATTGATAATAAAAGAAAAGAAAAAGAAAGCCGTATCTCGTATCAAAAAAAGAAATATTTTTTGTGATAAGAAAGAATTAATCTTATTGCTTCGTTTTCAAGTGAACCTTGAAAAACATAAATCATAGAGGTTAGGGTAGACAATTTGGTTTTTCAAGGTTTTCTTGACCACGGAGTAATTACATTAATTTTTTCTCATCACAGCAAAAATATTGTTTTTTTGATACAAGATGCGGCTTTCTCTTCATTTTATACTGAAGTTATTAGTTTTTGTAAAAAACTCATTTTTTTGATTAGAAAAGGATAGAGATACGTGACCTCCTGTTAATGGTTTATAGTTTCTGGGTTAATGGTTTATAGGTTTCACAATTTATGAGTTTATGGTTCATGGGCTTTATTGTTTATGAGTTCATAAACTATAAAATCCATAGTTTATGGGTTCATGATTTATGGGTTTATGATTTATGGGTTCATGATTTATGGGTTTATGGTTTATGGGTGAATGGTTAATAGGTACATGGTTTATGATAATATGGTTTATGCGTTTATAGTTTATGAGTTTCTGGTTCATGGGTTAATGGTTTATGGGTTTGTGGTTTATGACTTCATGGTTTATGGGATTATGGTTTATGAGTTTATCGTTTATGAGTACATGGTTTATGAGTTTATCGTTTATGTGTTTAAAGTTAATGCGGTTATAGTATATGGCTTTATTTTTCATAGGTATATAATTTGTAGGTTTATGGTTTATGTGTTTATAGTACATGGGTTTATAGTTTATGAACCCATAAACCCATATACTTTAAACACATGAACCATAAACCTACAAATTATGAACCTATGAAAAATACACCCATATACTATAATCGCATAAACTTTAAACACATAAACGATAAACCTATAAACCATTTACCTCTACAACGATAGACGCATAAACCATAATTCCATAAACCATGAAGTCATAAACCACAAAGCTATAAACCATTAACCCATCAACCAGAAACTCATAAACTATAAACGCATAAACCATATTATCATAAACCATGTACCCATTAACCATTAACCCATAAACCATAAACCCATAAATCATAAACCCATAAATCATGAACCCATAAAGTATGAGTTTTATTGTTTATGAACTCATAAACAATAAAACCCATGAACCATGAACTCATGAACTGTGAAACCTATAAACCATTAGCCCAGAAACAATAAACCATTAACAGGAGGTCATGTATCTCTATCCTTTTCTAATCAAAAAAATGAGTTCTCTACAAAAACTAATAACTTCAGTATAAGATGAAGAGAAAGCCGCATCTTGTATCAAAAAAGCAATATTTTTGCTTTGATGACATAAAATTATTTGATCACATCGTGGTCAAGAAAACCTTAAAAAACCAAATTGTCCACCCTAACCTCTATGATTTATGTTTTCCAAGGTTTTCTTGAAAACGAAGCAATAAAAATTCTTTCTTATCACAGAAAATATTGCTTTTTTGATACAAGATACGGCTTTCTTTTAACTTTTTGCTCGAGTTATTAGTTTCTGTATGAAAACTAAATTCTTTGATTAGAAAAGGACAGACATACGTGACCTCCTTATAAACCATAAACCCATGAACTCATAAACTCATAAACCTATAAACCGTAAATCATAAAACTATGAACCATGAACCCTTACACCATAAGTCATGCACTCATCAACCATAAATAATAACACCCTTAATCATAAACTCATAAACCATTGATTGATAAATCATAAACCCCTTAACAATCAACTCATGAACCATAAACCCATCATCCCATAAATCATAAATCCATAAACTATGAATCTATAAACCATTAACCTATAAGCCATAAACGCATGTTCTTATGAACCTATAAACAATATATAATAAACCTATAAACAATGTATAATAAACCTATAAACCATAAACCCATGAACCTATAATCCAGAAACGTATACACCAGAAATGCATGAACCATAAACCCATAAATTATAACCCACAAACCATAAACCCATAAACCATGAAGCTATGAACCATAATCTTATTAACCATGAACCCATAAACCATAAATCCATGAACCACAAACCCATAAACGATAAACCCACAAACCGTAAATCCCATGAACGATAAACTCATTAGCACATAACCCTTAAACCATAATCCCATAAACCATAAACCCACAAACTATAAACCCATAAACCAAATAACCATAGAACATCTACTTATAAATAATAAAATGATAAACCATGAACCCATAAACCGAAAACCCATAAACTATAAACCCATAAATTATGAACCTACAAACCATTAACCCATAAAATATGAACCTTTAAACCATAAACCCATAATTATAAGCCTATAAACTCTAAACCCATAAACCATAAACCCATAAAACATAAACCCATAAACCATGAAACCATAAACCGTAAAACCCATAAACCACAAACCCTCAAACCATAAACCTATACACCAGAAACCCATGAACCATCAACCCATAAACCATAAACCCATAAACAAAAACCCATTAACCATATACCCATGAACCATAAGCCTATACATTATACACCCATAAACTATATATCCATAAAATATAAACTCATAAACTATGAACATTTAAACCATTAAACCTTAAACCGTAAAACCCATATACCATTAACCAATGAACCATTAACTCACAAACCATAAACCCATAAACCATAAACCCATTAACCATGTACCCATGAACCATAAACCCCTAAACCATAAACCCATGAACCATTAACCATAAACCCATAAACCATAAACCCATGAACCATAAACCCATAAACGAAAGACCCATCAACTATAAACTCATAAACCATAAAACCATAAATTATAAATCCTTGAACCATCTACTCATAAACCATAAACCCATAATCCATTAACCCATAAACCATAAGACTATAAACCTTAAACCCATAAACCTGTAAACCATCAACCCATAAACCATAAACCCATTAACAAAAACCCATTAACCATATACCCATGAACCATAAGCCTATACATTATACACCCATAAACTATATATCCATGAAATATAAGCCCACAAACTATGAACCCTTAAACCATTAAACCATTAACCGTAAAACCCATATACCATTAACCAATAAACCATCAACTCACAAACCATAAACCCATAAACCATAAACCCATTAACCATGTACCCATAAACCATAAACCCATGAACTATAAACACATAAACCATAAACCCCTAAACCATAAACCCGTGAACCATAAACCCATAAACGAAAGACCCATCAACTATAAACTCATGAACCATAGAACCATAAATTATAAATCCTTGAACTATCTACTCATAAACCAATAACTCATAAACTATAGACCAATAACCCATTAACCCATAAACCATAAGACTATAAACCAATAACCCATAAACCTGTAAACCATTAACCCATAAACCATGAACTCATAAACCATAAACTTATGAACCATAAACCCATAAACCATAAACTTATGAACCTTAAACCCATAATACGTAAAAACCATTAAGCATGAACTTAAAAATCATAAACCATTAGACCGTGAACCCATATACCCATAAACCCATAATCCATAAACCCATAAACCATGTACCCATGAACCATTAACCCATAAACCATAAACCCATAAACAATAAACCCTTTAACTATAAACCCATAAACCATGAACCCATAAACCAAGGACTTATAAAATATTAACCATGAAACCATAAAGCTATAATCCATAAACTCCTTGACCCATTATCCATGAATCAAAAAACCATAAGCCATAAACTCATGCACTATAAACCAAATGACTCATAAACCACAAGTCCATAATACATAAACCCATAAACTATAAACTTATAAACCTCTAAACCATAATTCGTAAAACCATAAAACATAATCTTATACACTATAAACCATAAAAACATAAACTATAAACCCATAAACCCGTGAACCATAAGCCCATGGAGCCTAAACTCATAAACCATAAACCCATGAACCATAAAACCATAAACCCTAAAACCCATATACCATAGACACATTAATTATAAACCTATAAACCAGAAACCCATAAACTATAAACCCATAAATAATAAAGTGATAAACCATAAACCCATAAATCATAGAACCATTAACCAAAAATCCATAAACCATGAACTCATAAACCATTAATCGTTAAATCCTAAAACCCATAATCCATAAACCCTTGAGGGGAACCAACATACCGAAATTGAGTTCTACCTTATCTACATTTAAATTATGAATTTTCATAAAAATTTAACTAGTCATGACTAAAATTCGAAGAAGAGGCACATTTTTAAAATGCCAAAGAATTTATTGCAATGTTAAAAGACAATATAAGGGTAAAAATAAAAGCGAAAACCGCTTAATACGATTAACTTTTCAATGTAGTTATGAATAATCGTATTATGCAGTTTTTGTCTTTATTTTCACTTTTATTCTGTCTTTTGACGTTGCAATAGATTCTTTAGAATGTTGAGAATGTGCCTTTTTTGTGAATTTTAGTCGAAAATAGTTGAATTTCTATTAAAATACATACCTTAAATGTATATAGGGTAGATATCTGTGCCAGTATGAGGACACCCCTTAAACCATAAACCCATAAACCATAAGACTATAAACCCATAAACAAGTAAACCATAAACCCATAAACCATTAATCCATGAACCATAAACCCATAAACCATAAACCCATTAATTATAAACCTATAAACCATAAACCATAAACCCATAAACCATAAACCCATAAACCATAAACCCATAAACCATAAACCCATAAACTTATAAACCATTAACCCATAAAATATAAACCCATGAACCATAAACCCATAAACCATAAACCCATAAACCATAAATTAATAAACTATGAACCCTTAAACCATGTTCTTATAAACCATAAACTATAAACCTATAAACTATGAACCCTTAAACCATGTACTGATGAATTATAAAGCCATGAATTATAAACCCATTACCCCTATACCCATAAACCATGAACGCATAAACCAACGACCCATAAACTATAAACTCATAAACCAAAAATCCATAAACTATAAACCCTTAAACCATTTACTAATAAACCATAAACTTATAACCCATAAACACATAAACCATGAACCCATAAACTATAAGACTATGAACCATAAACCCAAGAACCATAAATCGATGAACCCATAAACCATAAACATATAAACCATAAACACATAAACCATAAACCCATAAACAGTAAACCCATACACCATAAACCCATAAACCCATTAACCATAAACCCATAAGCTATAAACTTATAAATTATAAACCCATGAATTATAAACCTATTAACCAGAAACCCATAATACATAGACTTGTAAATAATAAACTGATAACCAGAAACCCATAAATCATGAGCACGTAAACCATAAATGCATTAACCCAAAACCCATAAACCACAAACCCATAAATCATAAACTCACAAACTATAAGCCCATTAACCAAAAGCCCAAAAACCATAAACCCATAAATAATAAACTTATAAAAAATTGACCCATAAATCATAAACATATACACTATGAACCCATTAACAAAAAACCTATGATCCATAAACCCATGAACCATAAACTTATAAACCATAGACCCATAAATTATAATCCTATAAACCATGAACGCATAAGCTATATAACCATTAACCATGTACCCATTAACCATTAACCCATAAATCATAAACCCATAAACCATAAATTCATAAACCATGAAGCCATGAACTGTCGTACCCATGAACCATAAGCCCATAAACCACGAACCCATAAACTATAAACTTATATTCTATGAACCCATAAACTATGAACCCTTAAACCATCTACTAATAAACCATGAACCTATAAATTATAAACCCATAACCCATAAACCATTAATATATCAACCCATAATTATAAGCCTATGAATTTAAAACTCATAAACCATAAACCCATAAGCCCGCAAACCATATGCCCATGAACCATAAACCATGAACCCATAAACCAAGGACTTATAAAATATTAACCATGAAACCATAAAGCTATAATCCATAAACTCCTTAACCCATAATCCATGAATCAAAAAACCATAAGCTATAAACTCATGCACTATAAACCAAATGACTTATAAACCAATTATAAACCAACTATAATCTCATAAACCTCTAAACCATAAATCGTAAAACCATAAAACATAATCTTATACACTATAAAGAATGAACACATAAACTATAAACCCATAAACCCATAAACTATAAAACCCATAAACGAAAGATCCATAAACTATAAACTCATAAACCATAAAACCATAAATTATAAATCCTTGAACCATCTACTCATAAACCATCAACTCATAAACTTTAAACTCATAACCCATAAACCCTCAAACCATTAACCCATAAACTATAAGACTATAAAACATAAACCCATGAACCTGTAAACCATAAACCCATAAACCATAAATACATAAATCATAAACCTATGAACCATAAATCCATAAACCATGAACCCATAAACCATAAACTTATGAACCTGAAACCCATAAGCCGTAAAAACCAATAACCATGAACTTAAAAATCATAAACCATTAAACCGTGAACCCATATACCCATAAACGCATGATCCATAAACCCATAAACCATGTACCCATGGACCATAAACCCATAAACCATAAACTCATAAACCATTAAGCCATAAACCATAAACCTATAAACCATAAACCCATAAACCATGAACCCATAAACCAAGGACTAATAAAATATTAACCATGAAACCATAAAGCTATAATCCATAAACTCCCTAACCCATAATCCATGAATCAAAAAACCATAAGCTATAAACTCATGCACTATAAACCAAATAACTCATAAACCACAAGTCCATAATACATAAACCCATAAACTATAAACTCATAAACCTCTAAACCATTAATCGTAAAACCATAGAACATGATCTTATACACTATAAACCATGAACACATAAACTATAAACCCATAAAACCGTGAACCATAAGCCCATGAAGCATAAACCCATAAACCATAAACCCATAAACCATAAAACTATAAATCCTAAAACCCATATACCATAGACACATTAATTATAAACCTATAAACCAGAAACCCATAAACTATAAACCCATGAATAATAAACTGATAAACCATAAACCCATAAATCATGAACCCATAAGCCATAAACCCATAAACCATGAACCCATAAATCATGAACCCATAAACCATTAATCGATAAATCATAAACCCATAATCCATAAACCCTTAAGGGGAACCGACATTGAGTTCAACCTTATCTACATTTAAATTATGAATTTTCATAAAAATTTAACTAGTCATGACTAAAATTTGAAGGAGAGGCACATTTTTAAAATGCCAAAGAATTTATTGCAGTGTTAATAGACAATATAAGGGTAAAAATAAAAGCGAAACCCGCTTGATACGATTAACTTTTTAATGTAGTTATGAATAATCGTATTATGCAGTTTATCTCTTCATTTTTACTTTTATTCTGTCTTTTGACGTTGCAATAGATTCTTTAGAATGTTAAGAATGTGCCTTTTCTATAAATTTAAGTCGAAAATAGTTAAATTTTTATTAACATACATAATTTAAATGTATATGCGGTGGATCTCTGTGCCAGTATGAGGACACCCCTTGAACCATAAACCCATAAACCATAAGACTATAAACCATAAACCTATAACCAAGTAAACCATAAACCCATAAATCATGAACCCATAAACCATAAACCCATAAACCATGAACCCATAAATCATGAACCCTTAAACCATTAATCGAAAAATCATAAACCCATAATCCATAAACCCTTAAGGAGAACCGACATACCAACATTGAGTTTTACCTTATCTACATTTAAATTATGAAATTTCATAAAAATTTAACTAGTCATGACTTAAATTCGAAGGAGAGGCACATTTTTGAAATGCCAAAAAATTTATTGCAATGTTAAAAGACAATATAAGGGTAAAAATAAAAGCGAAAACCGCTTAAGAGGAGGTCACGTATCTCTGTCCTTTTTTAATCAAGGAATTGAGTTTTTTACAGAAACTAATAACTTTAGCAAAAAATAAAGAGAAAGCCGCATCTCGTATAAAAAAAGCAATATTTTCTTCGATAAGAAAAAATTAATTTTATTGCTTCGTTTTCAAGAAAACCTTGAAAAACCAAATTGTCCACCCTAACCTCTGCAATTCAAGTTTTTCAAGGTTTTCTTGAAAACGAAGCAATAAAATTAATTTTTTTTATCAAAGAAAATATTGCTTTTTTTGATACGAGATGCAGCTTTCTTTTCATTTTTTGCTAAGGTTATTAGTTTCTGTAAAAAACTCAATTCTTTGATTAGAAAAGGACAGAGATACGTGACCTCCTCTTAATACGATTAACTTTTCAATGTAGTTATGAATAATCGTATTATGCAGTTTATGTCTTCATTTTCACTTTTATTCTGTCTTTTGACGTTGCAATAGATTCTTCAGAATGTTAAGAATGTGCCTTTTCTATAAATTTGAGTCGAAAATAGTTAAATTTTTATTAACATACATAATTTGAATTTATATACGGTAGATCTCTGTGCCAGTATAAGGCCACCCCTTAAACCATAAACCCATAAACCATAAGACTATAAACCATAAACCTATAAACAAGGAAACCATAAACCCATAAACCATTAACCCCTAACCATAAACAAGTAAACCATAAACCCATAAACCATGAACCCAAAAACCATAAACCCATAAACCATGAACCCATAAATCATAAACCCATAAACCATTAATCAATAAATCATAAACCCATAATCCATATACCCTTAAGGAGAACCGACATACCGACATTGAGTTTTACCTTATCTACATTTAAATTATGAAATTTCATAAAAATTTAACTAGACATGACTGAAATTTAAAGAAGAAGCACATTTTTAAAATGCCAAAGAATTTATTGCAATGTTAAAAGACATTATAAAGGTAAAAATAAAAGCGAAAACCGCTTAATACGATTAACTTTTCAATGTAGTTATGTATAATCGTATTATGCAGTTTTTGTCTTTATTTTCACTTTTATTCTGTCTTTAGACGTTGCAATAGATTCTTTAGAATGTAAAGAATGTGCCTATTCTATAAATTTTAGTCGAAAATAGTTAAATTTTTATTAAAATACATAATTTAAATGTATATACGGTAGATCTCTGTGCCAGTATGAGGACACCCCTTGAACCATAAACCCATAAACCATAAGACTCTAAACCATAAACCTATAAACAAGGAAACCATAAACCCATAAACCATTAACCCCTAACCATAAACATGTAAACCATAAACCCATTAATTATAAACCCATAAACCAGAAACCCATACAACATCTACTTACGTATAATAAACCAATAAACCATAAAGCCATAAACCGAAAACCCATAAACCATAAACCCATAAACCAAATACCCATAAACCATAAACCCATAAACTATAAGCCCATAAACCATGAACCTATAAACTAAAAACTCTTTAACCTTCAACTTATAAACCATGAACCTATTAACTATAAACCCATAAAGTATAAACCTATAAACCATTATTTCATAAACCATAAACCCATAATCCATTAACTCATTAACTAATAAACCATTAACCCATGATTCATAAATCAATATACCATAAACCCATAAACCATGACCCCATGTACTATAAACACATAGACCATAAACCTACAAATTATGAACCTATAAAAAATAAACCCATATACTATAACCGCATAAACTTTAAACACATAAACGATAAACCCATAAACCATGTACCCATAAACGATAGACTCAGAAACCATAATCCCATAAACCATTAGGTCATAAACCACAAACCCATAAACCATTAACCCATCAACCAGAAACTCATGAACTATAAACGCATAAATCATATTATCATAAACCATGTACCGATTAACCATTAACCCATAAACCATAAACCTATAAATCGTGAACCCATAAATCATAAACCCATAAATCATGAACCCATAAACTATGGATTTTATTATTTATGAACTCAGAAACAATAAAACCCATGAACCATAAACTCATAAACTGTGAAACCTATAAACTATTAACCCAGAAACAATAAACAATTAACAGGAGGTCACGTATCTCTTTTATGTTTTTCAAGGTTTTCTTGAAAACAAAGCAATAAAATTAATTCTTCCTCATCACGGAAAATATTGCTTTTTTGATACGAGATACGGCTTTCTTCTAACTTTTTGCTTAAGTTATTAGTTTCTGTATGAAAACTAAATTCTTGTATTAGAAAAGGACAGACATACGTGACCTCCTTATAAACCATAAACCCATGAACCCATAAACTCATAAACCTATGAACCGTAAATCATAAAACTATATACCATGAACTCTCACACCATAAGCTATGCACTCATCAACCATAAATAATAACACCCTAAATTATAAACTTATGAATTATTATTTGATAAATCATAAACCCCTTGACAATCAACTCATGAACCATAAACCCATAATCCCATAAATCATAAATCAATAAACTATAAATCTATAAACCATTAACCTATAAGCCATAAACGCATGTACTTATAAACCTATAAACAATATATAATGAGCCTATAAACAATATATAATAAACCTATGAACCATAAACCCATAAACCATAAACCCATGAACCATAAACCCATAAACCATAAACCCATAAACCATAAACCCATAACCCATAAACCCATAAACAATGAAACCATAAACCGTAAAACCCATAAACCACAAACCCTCAAACCATAAACCTATACACCATAACCCATAAACCATAAACCCATAAACAAAAACCCATTAACCATATACCCATGAACCATAAGCCTATACATTATAAACCCATTAACTATAAATCCATAAAATATAAACGCATAAACTATGAACCCTTAAACCATTAAACCATAAACCGTAAAACCCATATACCATTAATCAATAAACCATTAATTCACAAACCATAAACCCATAAACCATAAACATATTAACCATGTACCCATAAACCATAAACCCCTAAACCATAAACCCATAAACCATGAACCCATGAACCATAAACCCATAAATCATAAGCCCATAAATCATAAACCCAACAATTATAAATCATAAACCATGAACCCATAAACAATAAAGCCCATAAACCATTAACTCATAAACGATAAAACCCATGAACGATTAACTCATAAACCATAAAGCCACAAACCATGAACCTATAATTTATCAACTCATAAACCACAAACCATTAACCCATGAACTCATTAACTCATAAACCTATAAACCATGAACTCATACACCATAAGCCATGCACGCATCCACCATAAATCATAAAGCCATAAACCAAAAACTCATAAACCATTAACCATTAAACCATGAAGTTATAAACTTATTAACTTGTAAATCCATAAACCATAAATCAAGGAACGATTAGATATGAACTCATACACTATAAATCCAATAACCCATATACCACAAGTTCATAATCCGTAACCCGTGAATTTCAAAATCATAAATCTCTAAACCATAAATCAAATAACTATAAACCAGAAACCCACAAACCATAAATCCATTCACAAAAAACCTATAAACTATGAACCCATAATCTATAAACTATAGAACCGCAAACCATGTACTTATAAACTATTAATCATAAACTTATAAACTATAACCCCTTAAACCATAAACCGATAAACCATTAACATATTAGCCAAAAAACCATGAACCATAAACCCATTAATAATAAAAGAAAAGAAAAAAAAAGCCGTATCAAAAAAGGAAATATTTTTTGTGATAAGAAAGATTTAATTTTATTGCTTCGTTTTCAAGAAAACCTTGAAAAACATAAATCATAGAGGTTAGGGTGGACAATTTGGTTTTTCAAGGTTTTCTTGACCACGGAGTAATTAAATTAATTTTTTCTCATCACAGCAAAAATATTGCTTTTTTGATAGAAGATGCGGCTTTTTCTTCATTTTATACTAAAATTATTAGTTTTTGTAAAAAACTCATTTTTTTGATTAGAAAAGGATAAAGATACGTGACCTCCTTTTAATGGTTTATTGTTTCTGGGCTAATGGTTTATAGGTTTCACAGTTTATAAGTTTATGGTTCATGGGTTTTATTGTTTATGAGTTCATAAACAATAAGATCCATAATTTATGGGTTCATGATTTATGGGTTTATGATTTATGGGGTCATGATTTATGGGTTTATGGTTTATGGGTAAATGGTTAATAGGTACATGGTTTATGATACTATGGTTTATGCGTTTATAGTTTATGAGTTTCTGGTTCATGGGTTAATGGTTTATGGGTTTGTGGTTTATGACTTCATGGTTTATGGGATTATGGTTTATGAGTCTATCGTTTATGAGTACATGGTTTATGGGTTTATCGTTTATGTGTTTAAAGTTTATGCGGTTATAGTATATGGGTTTATTTTTCATAGGTTCATAATTTGTAGGTTTATGGTTTATGTGTTTATAGTACATGGGTTTATAGTTTATGAACCCATAAACCCATATACTTTTAACACATAAACCATAAACCTACAAATTATGAACCTATGAAAAATACACCCTTATACTATAACCGTATAAACTTTAAACACATAAACGATAAACCTATGAACCATGTACCCTTAAACGATAGACTCATAAACCATAAACCCATAAACCATAAACCCATAAATCATGAACCCATAAATCATAAACCCATAAATCATGAACCCATAAAGTATGGGTTTTATTGTTTATGAACTCATGAACAATAAAACTTATGAAACATGAACTCATAAACTGTGAAACCTATAAACCATTAGCCCAGAAACAATAAACCATTAACAGGAGGTCACGTATCTCTATCCTTTTCTAATCAAAAAAATTAGTTTTTCACAAAAACTAATAACTTCAGTATAAGATGAAGAGAAAGCCGCATCTTGTATCAAAAAAGCAATATTTTTGCTTTGATGACATAAAATTATTTAATTACTTCGTGGTCAAGAAAACCTTGGAAATCCAAATTGTCCACCCTAACCTCTATGACTAATGTTAATCAAGGTTTTCTTGGAAACAAAGCAATAAAATAAATTCTTTCTCATCACAGAATATATTGCTTTTTTTGATACAAAATACGGCTTTCTTTTAACTTTTTGCTCAAGTTATTAGTTTCTGTATAAAAAATAAATTCTCTAATTAAAAAAGGACAGACATACGTGACCTCCTTATAAACCATAAACCCATGAACTCCAAAACTCATAAACCTATAAACCGTAAATCATTAAACTATGAACCATGAACCCTCACACCGTAAGTCATGCACTCATCAACCATAAATAATAACACCCTTAATCATAAACTCCTAAACCAATAATCGATAAATCATAAAGCCCTTTACAATCAACTCATGAACCATAAACCCATAATCCCATAAATCATAAATCCATAAACTATAGATCTATAAACCATTAACCTATAAGCCATAAACGCATGTTCTTATAAACCTATAAACAATATATAATAAACCTATAAACCATAAACCCATAAACCTATAATCCAGAAACGTATACACCACATATGCATGAACCATAAACCCATAAATTATAACCCACAAACCATAAACCCATAAACCATAAAGCCATGAACCATAAACTAAATAACCATGAACCCATAAACCATAAACCCATGAACCACAAACCCATAAACGATAAACCCAGAAACCGTAAATCCCATGAACGATAAACTCATTAGCACATAACCCTTAAACCATAATCCCATAAACCATAAACCCACAAACTATAAACCCATAAACCAGAAAATCATAAAACCTTAACTTATAAATAATAAAATGATAAACCATAAACCCATAAACTAAAAACCCATAAATCGTTAACCCATAAACTATAAACCCATAAATTATGAACCTACAAACCATAAACCCATAATATCTGGACCTTTAAACCATAAACCCATAATTATAAGCCTATAAACTCTAAACCCATGAACCATAAACCCATAAAACATAAACCCATAAACCTTGGAACCATAAACCGTAAAACCCATAAACCACAAACCCTCAAACCATAAACCTATACACCAGAAACCCATAAACCATCAACCAATAAACCATAAACTCATAAACAAAAACCTATTAACCATATACCCATAAACCATAAGCCTATACATTATAAACCCATAAACTATAAATCCATAAAATATAAACCCATAAACTATGAACCCTTAAACCATTAAACCATAAACCGTAAAACCCATATACCATTAACCAATAAACCATTAACTCCCAAACTATAAACCCATAAACCATAAACCCATTAACCATAAACCCATAAACGAAAGACCCATAAACTATAAACCCATAACCCATTAACCCATAAACTATAAGACTATAAACCATAAACCTATAAACCTGTAAACCATTAACTCATAAACCATAAATACATAAATCATAGACCTATGAACCATAAACCCATAAACCATGTACTCACAAACCATAGACCCATAAACCATAAACGCATAAGCTATATAACCATAAACCATGTACCCCTTAACTTTTAACCCATAAACCATGAACCCATAAACCATAAACCATAAACCCATAAATCATGAGCCCATAAATCATAAACCCAACAATTATAAATCATAAACCATGAACCCATAAACAATAAAGCCCATAAACCATTAACTCATAAACCATAAAGCCACAAACCATGAACTTATAAATTATCAACTCATAAACCACAAACCATTAACCCATGAACTCATTAACTCATAAACCTATGAAACATGAACTCATACACCATAAACCATGCACGCATCCACCATAAATCATAAAGCCATAAACCAAAAACCCATAAACCATTAACCATTAAACCATGAAGTTATGAACTTATTAACTTGTAAATCCATAAACCATAAATCAAGGAACCATTAGATATGAACTCACACACTATAAATCCAATAACCCATATACCACAAGTTCATAATCCGTAACCCGTGAATTTCAAAGTCATAAACCTCTAAACCATAAATCAAATAACTATAAACCAGAAACCCACAAACCATAAATCCATTCACAAAAAACCCATAAACTATGGACCCATAAACTATAAACTATAGAACCGCAAACCATGTACTTATAAACTATAAATCATAAACTTATAAACTTTAACCCCTTAAACCATAAACCGATAAACCATTAACATATTAGCCTAAAAACCATAAACCATAAACCCATTAATAATAAAAGAAAAGAAAAAAAAAGCCGTATCTCGTATCAAAAAAGGAAATATTTTTTGTGATAAGAAAGAATTAATTTTATTGCTTCGTTTTCAAGAAAACCTTGAAAAACAAATCATAGAGGTTAGAGTGGACAATTTGGTATTTCAAGGTTTTCTTGACCACGAAGTAATTATATTAATTTTTTCTCATCACAGCGAAAATATTGCTTTTTTGATAGAAGATACGGCTTTCTCTTCATTTTATACTAAAGTTATTAGTTTTTGTAAAAAACTCATTTTTTTGATTAGAAAAGAATAAAGATACGTGACCTCCTTTTAATGGTTTATTGTTTCTGGGCTAATGGTTTTTAGGTTTCACAGTTTATGAGTTTATGGTTCATGGGTTTTATTGTTTATGAGTTCATAAACAATAAAATCCATAGTTTATGGGTTCATGATTTATGGGTTTATGATTTATGGGTTCATGATTTATGGGTTTATGGTTTATGGGTAAATGGTTAATAGGTACATGGTTTATGATAATATAGTTCATGCGTTTATAGTTTATGAGTTTCTGGTTCATGGGTTAATGGTTTATGGGTTTGTGGTTTATGACTTCATGGTTTATGGGATTATGGTTTATGAGTCTATCGTTTATGAGTACATGGTTTATGGGTTTATCGTTTATGTGTTTAAAGTTTATGCGGTTATAATATATGGGTTTATTTTTCATAGGTTCATAATTTGTAAGTTTATGGTTTATGTGTTTATAGTACATGGGTTTATAGTTTATAAACCCATAAACCCATATACTTTTAACACATAAACCATAAACCTACAAATTATGAACCTATGAAAAATACACCCATATACTATAACCGCATAAACTTTAAACACATAAACGATAAACCTATAAACCATGTACCCATAAACGATAGACTCATAAGCCATAATTCCATAAACCATGAAGTCATTAACCACAAAGCCATAAACCATTAACCCATAAACCAGAAACTCATAAACTATAAATGCATAAACCATAAACCCATAAACCATAAACCCATAAACATAAACCCATAAACCATAAACCCATAAACCATAAACCCATAAACCATAAACCCATAAACCCATAAACCCATAAACCATAAACCCATAAACCCATAAACCATAAACCCATAAACCATGAACTCATGAACTTTAAACCCATAATCCATAAACGCTTAAGGGAAACCAACATACGAAAATTGAGTTATACCTTATCAACAATTAAATAATGAATTTTTATGAAAATTTAACTAGTCATGATTAAAATTCAAAGGAGAGGTACATTTTTAAAATGCCAAAGAATTTATTGCAATGAAAAGAAAATATAAACGTAAAAATAAAAGTAAAAACCGCTTAAAACGATTAACTTTTCAATGTAGTTATGAATAATTGTATTATAAAGTTTTCGTCTTCATTTTCACTTTCATTCTGTCCTTTGACGTTGCAATAGATTCTTTAGAATGTTAAGAATGTGCCTTTTCTATAAATTTCAGTCGAAAATAGTTAAATTTTTATTAAAATACATAATTCAAATGTATATACGGTAGATCTCTGTGCCAGTATGGGGACACCCCTTAAACTAAACCCATAAACCATAAGACTATAAACCATAAACCCATAAACAAGTAAACCATAAACCCATAAACCATAAACCCATCAATTATAAACCTATAAACCAGAAACCTATAAACTATAAACCCATAAATAATGAACTGATAAACCATAAACCCATCAATCATAAACCCATAAACCATAAACCTGTTAATAATAAACCAAAAAAACATAAACCCATGAATCATAAACTTATAAACCATGAGCCCATAAACCGTAAACCCATAAATTAATAACTCATAAACCATAAACCTATATTCCATAAAACCAATAAACCATTAACGCATAAACTACAAACCCATGAATCATGTACCCTCAAAACATGAACCTATAAACTATAAACGCATGAACAATTAACCCATAAACCATAAACCCATAAACCATGAATCCATATACCATAATCCCATGAACCTTAAGCCCATTAACCATAAACCCATTAATTATAAACCTATAAACCAGAAACCTATGAACTATAAACCCATAAATACTAAACTGATAAACCATAAACCCATAAATCATAAATCCATCGACCAAAAATCCATAAACCATAAACCCGTTAATAATAAACCAAAATAACAAAAACCCATAAACCATAAACTCATAAACCATAAGCCCATAAATTATAAACCCATAAACTATAAATCTATCAACCATAAAACCAGAAATTATGTAGCCATAAATCATGAACCCATAAACCATAAACTCATAAACCATGAACCCATAAACCATAAACCCATAAACCATAAACTCATTAATTATAAACCTATAAACCAGAAACCCATAAACTATAAACCCATAAATAATAAACTGATAAACCATAAACCCATAAATCATAAATCCATTAACCAAAAATCCATAAACCATAAACCCGTTAATAATAAACCAAAAAAACATAAACCCGTTAATAATAAACCAAAAAAACATAAACCCATAAACCATGAACTCATAAACTATAAGCTCATAAATTATAAACCCCTAAACTATAAATCTAGCAACCATAAAACCATCAATTATGTAGCTATAAATCATGAACCCATAAACCATAAACCCATAAACCATGAATCCATATACTATAATCCCATGAACCTTAAAGGCATAAACCTTAACCCCATTAACCATAAACCCATTAATTATAAACCTATAAACCAGAAACCTATGAACTATAAACCCATAAATACTAAACTGATAAACCATAAACCCATAAATCATAAATACATTGACCAAAAATCCATAAACCATAAACCCGTTAATAATAAACCAAAAAAACATAAACCCATAAACCATAAGCCCATAAATTATAAACCCATAAACTACAAATCTATCAACCATAAAACCAGAAATTATGTAGCCATAAATCATGAACCCATAAACCATAAACTCATAAACCATGAACCCATAAACCATAAACCCATAAACCATAAACTCATTAATTATGAACCTATAAACCAAAAACCCATAAACTATAAACCCATAAATAATAAACTGATAAACCATAAACCCATAAATCATAAATCCATTAACCAAAAATCCATAAACCATAAACCCGTTAATAATAAACCAAAAAAACATAAACCCATAAACCATGAACTCATAAACCATTAGCTCATAAATTATAAACCCCTAAACTATAAATCTAGCAACCATAAAACCATAAATTATGTAGCTATAAATCATAAACCCATAAACCATAAACCCATAAACCATGAACTCATAAACCATAAACCCATAAACAATAAAACCTATGGACCATAAACTTATAAACCATAAAGCCACACACCATAAACCCATAAATCATGAACCCATAAGCAATAAACCTATAAACCATGAACCCATAAATCATAAACCCATAAACCATCAATCGATAAATCATAAACGATGAAGCCATAAACCGTCGTACCCATTAACCATAAGCCCATAAACCACGAACCCATAAACTATAAACTTATATACTATTAATCCATAAACTATGAACCCTTAAACCATCTACTAATAAACCATGAACCCATAAATTATAAACCGATAACCCATAAACCATTAAATTATCAACCCTTAATTATAAGCCTATGAACTTTAAAGTCATCAACCATAAACCCATAAACCATAAACCCACGAACCATAAACACATAAACCATAAACCTATTAATTATAAACCTTCAAACCAGAAACCTATAAAATATAAACCCATAAATACTAAACTGATAAACTATAAACCCATAAATCATAAATCCATTAAGAAAAAATCCATCAACCATAAACCCGTTAATAATAAACCAAAAAAACATAAACTCATGAACCATAAACTCATAAACCATAAGCCTATAAATTATAAACCCATAAACTATAAATCTATCAACCATAAAACCATAAATTATGTAGCTATAAATCATGAACCCATAAACCATAAACCCATTAACCATGAACCCATAAACCATAAACCCATGAACAACAAAAACCTATGGACCATAAACTTATAAACCATAAAGCCACAAAACATAAACCCATGAATCATGAACCCATAAGCCATAAACTCATAAATTATGAACCCATAAACCATAAATCCATAACCCATGAACCCATAAACCAGGAAACCATAAACCGTAAAACCTATAAACCACAAACCCTTAAACCATAAACCTATACACCAGGAACCTATAAACCATCAACCCATAAACCATAAACCCATAAACAAAAACCCATTAACCATATACCCATGAACCATAAGCCTATACATTATAAACCCATAAACTATAAATCCATAAAATATAAACCCATAAACTATGAACCCTTAAACTATTAAACCATAAACCGTAAAACCCATATACCATTAACCAATAAACCATTAATGCACAAACCATAAACCCATAAACCATAAACCCATTAACCATGTACCCATAAACTATAAACCCCTAAACCATAAACCCATGAACCATGAACCCATAAACCATAAACCCATAAACCATAAACGCATAAGCTATATAACCATAAACCATGTACCCCTTAACTATTAACCCATAAACTATAAACCCATAAATCATAGGCCCATAAATCATAAACCCAACAATTATAAATCATAAACCATGAACCCATGAACAATAAAGCCCATAAACCATTAACTCATAAACGATAAAACCCATGAACCATTAACTCATAAACCATAAAGCCACAAACCATGAACCTATAAATTATCAACTCATAAACCATAAACCATTAACCCATGAACTCATTAACTCATAAACCTATGAACCATGAACTCATACACCATAAGCCATGCACGCATCCATCATAAATCATAAAGCCATAAACCAAAAACCCATAAACCATTAACCATTAAACCATGACGTTATAAACTTATTAACTTGTAAATCCATAAACCATAAATCAAGGAACCATTAGATATGAACTCATACACTATAAATCCAATAACTCATATACGACAAGTTCATAATCCGTAACCCGTGAATTTCAAAATCATAAACCTCTAAACCATAAGTCAAATAACTATAAACTAGAAACCCACAAACCATAAATCCATTCACAAAAAACCTGTAAACTATGAACCCATAAACTATAAACTATAGAACCGCAAACCATGTACTTATAAACTATAAATCATAAACTTATAAACTATAACCCCTTAAACCATAAACCGATAAACTATTAACATATTAGCCAAAAAACCATGAACCATAAACCCACTAATAATAAAAGATAAGAAAAAAAAAGCCGTATCTCGTATCAAATAAGGAAATATTTTTTGTGATAAGAAAGAATTAATTCTATTGCTTCGTTTTCAAGAAAACCTTGAAAAACATAATCCATAGAGGTTAGGGTGGACAATTTGGTTTTTCAAGGTTTTCTTGACCACGGAGTAATTAAATTAATTTTTTCTCATCACAGCAAAAATATTGCTTTTTTGATAGAAGATGCGGCTTTCTCTTCATTTTATACTAAAGTTATCAGTTTCTGTAAATAAATCATTTTTTTATTAGAAAAGGATAGAGATACGTGACCTCCTGTTAATGGTTTATTGTTTCTGGGTTAATGGTTTATACGTTTCACAGTTTATGAGTTTATGGTTCATGGACTTTATTGTTCATGAGTTTATAAACAATAAAATCCATAGTTTATATGTTCATGATTTCTGGGTTTATGATTTATGGGTTCATGATTTATGGGTTTATGGTTTATGGGTTAATGGTTAACAAGTATATGGTTTATGATAATATTGTTTATGCGTTTATAGTTTATGAGTTTCTGGTTCATGGGTTAATGGTTTATGGGTTTGTGGTTTATGACTTTATGGTTTATGGGATTATGGTTTATGAGTCTATCGTTTATGAGTACATGGTTTATGGGTTTATCGTTTATGTGTTTCAAGTTTATGCGGTTATAGTATATGGGTTTATTCTTCATAGCTTCATAATTTGGAGGTTTATGGTTTATGTGTTTATGGTACATGGGTTTATAGTTTATGAACCCAAAAACTCATATACTTCAAACACATAAACCTTAAACCTACAAATTATAAACCTATGAAAAATACACCCATATACTATAACCACATAAACTTTAAACACATAAACGATAAACCTATAAACTATGTACCCATAAACGATAGACTAATAAACCATAATTCCATAAACCCTGAAGTCATAAACCACAAAGCCATAAACCATTAACTCATCAACCAGAAACTCATAAACTATAAACGCATGAACGCTATTATCATAAACCATGTACCTATTAACCATTAACCCATAAACCATAAACCCATAAACCTATAAATCATAAACCCATAAATCATGAACCCATAAAGTATGGGTTTTATTGTTTATAAACTCATAAACAATAAAACCCATGAACCTTGAACTCATAAACTGTGAACCCTATAAACCATTAGCCCAGAAACAATAAACCATTAACAGGAGGTCACGTATCTCTATCCTTTTCTAATCAAAAAAATGAGTTTTTTACAAAAACTAATAACTTCAGTATAAGATGAAGAGAAAGCCGCATCTTGTATCAAAAAAGCAATGTTTTGCTTTGATGACATAAAATTATTTAATTACTTCGTGGTCAAGAAAACCTTGAAAAACCAAATTGTCCACCCTAACCTCTATGATTTATGTTTTTCAAGAATTTCTTGAAAACGAAGCAATAAAATTAATTCTTTCTTATCACAAAAAATATTGGTTTTTTTGATACAAGATACGGCTTTCTATAAACTTTTCGCTCAAGTTATTAATTTCTGTATAAAAACTAAATTCTTTGATTAGAAAAGGACAGACATACGTGACCTTATAAATCATAAACCCATGAACTCATAAACTCCTAAACCTATAAACCGTAAATCATTAAACTATGAACCAAGAACCCTTACACCATAAGTCATGCACTCATCAACCATAAATAATAACACCCTCAATCATAAACTCATAAACCATTAATTGATAAATCATAAACCCCTTAACAATCAACTCATGAACCATAAACCCATAATCCCATAAATCATAAATCCATAAACTATAAATCTATAAACCATTAACCTATAAGCCATTAACGCATGTTCTTATAAACCTATAAACAATATATAATAAACCTATAAGCAATGTATAATAAACCTATAAACCATAAACCCATAAACCTATAATCCAGTAACGTATACACCACAAATGCATGAACCATAAACCCATAAATTATAACCCACTAACCATAAACCCATAAACCATGAAGCCATTAACCATAAACTTATTAACCATAAACCCATAAACCATAAACCCATGAACCACAAACCCATAAACGATAAACCTACAAACCGTAAATCCCATGAACGATAAACTCATTAGCACATAACCCTTAAACCGAAAACCCATAAACCGTTAACCCATAAACTATAAACCCATTAATTATGAACCTACAAACCATAAACCCATAAAATATGATCCTTTACACAATAAACCTATAATTATAAGCCTATAAACTTTAAACCCATAAACCATGTACCCATAAAACATGAACCCATAAACCATGAAACCATAAACCGTAAAACCCATAAACCAAAAACCCTCAAACCATAAACCTATACACCAGAAACCCATAAACCATCAACCCATTAACCATAAACCCATAAACAAAAACCCATCAACCATATACCCATGAACCATAAGCCTATACATTACAAACCCATAAACTATAAATCCATAAAATATAAACCCATAAACTATAGACCCTTAAACCATTAAACCATAAACCGTAAAACCCATATACCATTAACCAATAAACCATTAACTCACAAACCATAAACCCATAAACCATAAACCCATTAACCATGTACCCATAAACCATAAACCCCTAAACCATAAACCCATTAACCATGAACCCATAAACCATAAACCCATAAACCATTAACCCATGAACCATAAACCCATAAACTATAAACTCATAAACTATAAACCCATAACCCATGAACCCATAAACTATAAGACTATAAACCATAAACCCATAAACCTGTAAACCATTTACCCAAAAACCATCAACCCATAGACCATAAACCCATAAATCATAAATCCATAAACTCATAAACCATAAACCCATAAACCATAAACCCATAAACCATGAACTCATGAACTTTAAACCCATAATCCATAAACCCTTAAGGGGAACCGACATACCGACATTGAGTTTTACCTTATCTACAATTAAATGATGAATTTTTATGAAAATTTAACTAGTCATGATTAAAATTCGAAGAAGAGGCACATTTTTAAAATGACAAAGAATTTATTGCAATGAAAAGAAAATATAAGGGTAAAAATAAAAGCGAAACCCGCTTAATACGATTAACTTTTCAATGTAGTTATGAATAGTCGTATTATAACGTTTTTGTCTTCATTTTCACTTTTATTCTGTCTTTTGACGTTGCAATAGATTCTTTAGAATGTAAAGAATGTGCCTTTTCTATAAATTTTAGTCGGAAATAGTTAAATTTTCATTAAAATACATAATTCAAATGTATATACGGTAGATCTCTGTGCCAGTATGAGGACACCCCTTCAACCATGAACCTATGAACCATTAGACTATAAACCATAAACCCATAAACCATAAACCCATAAACTATAAACCCATAAACCATAAACCCATAAACCATGAACTCGTAAACTTTAAACCCATAATCCATAAACCCTTGAGGGGAACCGACATACCAACATTGAGTTCTACCTTATCTACATTTGAATTATGAATTTTTATAAAAATTTGACTAGTCATGACTAGAATTCGAAGGAGAGGCACATTTTTAAAATGCCAAAAAATTTATTGCAATGTTAAAAGACAATATAAGGGTAAAAATAAAAGCAAAAACCGCTTAATACGATTAAGTTTTCAATGAAGTTATGAATAATCGTATTATGCAGTTTTTGTCTTCATTTTCACTTTTATTCTGTCCTTTGACGTTGCAATAGATTCTTTAGAATGTTAAAAATGTGCCTTTTCTATGAATTTCAGTCGAAAATAGTTTAATCTTGATTAAAATACATAATTGAAATGTATATACGGTAGATCTCTGTGCCAGTATGAGGACACCCCTTGAACCATAAACCCATAAATCATAAGACTATGAACCATAAACCCATAAACAAGTAAACCATAAACCCATAAACTATAAACCCATAAATAATAAACTGATAAACCATAAACCCATAAATCATAAACCCATTAACCAAAAACCATAAACCATAAACCTGTTAATAATAAACCAAAAAAACAGAAACCCATAAATCATAAACTCATAAACCATGAGCCCATAAACCGTAAACCCATAAATTAAAATCTCATAAACCATGAACCCATATTCCATAAAACCAATAAACCATTAACGCATAAACCACAAACCCATGAATCATGTACCCTCAAAACATGAACCTATAAACTATAAACGCATAAACCATGAATCCATATACCATAATCCCATGAACCTTAAAGGCATGAACCTTAAACCCATTAACCATAAACCTATTAATTATAAACCCATAAACCAGAAACCTATGAACTATAAACCCACAAATACTAAACTGATAAACCATAAACCCATAAATCATAAATCCATTGACCAAAAATCCATAAACCATAAACCCGTTAATAATAAACCAAAAAAACATAAACTCATAAACCATAAACTCATAAACCATAAGCCCATAAATTATAAACCCATAAACTATAAATCTATCAACCATAAAACCAGAAATTATGTAGCCATAAATCATGAACCCATAAACCATAAACCCATAAACCATGAACCCATAAACCATATACCTATAAACCATAAACTCATTAATTATAAACCTATGAACCAGAAAACCCATAAACTATAAACCCATAAATAATAAACTGATAAACCATAAACCCATAAATCATAAATCCATTAACCAAAAATCCATAAACCATAAACCCGTTAATAATAAACAGAAAAAACATAAACCCATAAACCATGAACTCATAAACCATTAGCTCATAAATTATAAACCCTTA
Organism: Anastatus disparis; assembly: GCA_017163975.1. Lineage (NCBI taxonomy): Eukaryota > Metazoa > Arthropoda > Insecta > Hymenoptera > Eupelmidae > Anastatus > Anastatus disparis. The sequence continues at coordinate 23,943 of JAFFSR010000055.1, read as the reverse complement.
AACTATAAATCTAGCAACTATAAAACCATAAATTATGTAGCTATAAATCATGAACTTATAAACCATAAACCCATAAACCATGAACTGTTAAACCATAAACCCATGAACAAAAAAACCTATGGACCATAAGCTTATAAACCATAAAGCCACAAGCCATAAACCCATAAATCATGAACCCATAAGCAATAAACCCATACACCATGAACCCATAAATCATAAACCCATAAACCATCAATCGATAAATCATAAACGATGAAGCCATAAACCGTCGTACCCATTAACCATAAGCCCATAAACCACGAACCCATAAACTATAAACTTATATACTATTAATCCATAAACTATGAACCCTTGAACCATTTACTAATAAACCATGAACCCATAAATTATAAACCGATAACCCATAAACCATAAACCCGACAATAATAAACCAAAAAAACATAAACCCATACACCATGAACCCATAAACCATACACCCATAAACAATAAAACCTATGGACCATTAACTTATTAACCATAAAGCCACAAACCATAAACATATGAATCATGAACCCATAAGCCATAAACCCATGAACCATGAACCCATAAATCATAAACCCATAAACCATTAATTATAAATCATAAAGCCATAAACTATAAATTCATAAACCATGAAGCCATAAACCGTCGTATCCACAAACCATAAGCCCATAAACCAGGAACTCATTAACTATAAACTAATATACTATAAACCCATAAACTATGAACCCTTAAACCATCTACCAATAAACCATGAACCCATAAATTGTAAACCCATAACTCATAAACCATAAACCCATAAACCCGTAAACTCATAAACCTATGAACCATAAATCATAAAACTATAAACAATAAACTCTTACACCATAAGCCATGCACCCATCAACCATAAATAATGAAACCATGGGTAATAAACTTATAAAACATAATTTCATAAATCATAAACCCATAAACCATCAACTCATAAACCATAAACCCATAATTCCATGAATCTGACTTCGATAAACCTGAAAACCATAATCCCATTAACCATAAACCCATAAACTATGAACCCATAAACTTTAAACTATAGAACCTCAAACCATGTACTTATAAACTATAAACCATAAACTTATAAACTATGAACCCTTGAACCATAATCCGATAAACCATTAACCTATTAACCAAAAAACCATAAACCATAAAGCCATAAATAATAAGCCGATAATCCATAAACCCATAAACAATATACCCATAATTCATAAACAAATAAACCATAAACCATCAACCTATCAACTATAAACCCATAAACCATTAACCTATACATCATGAAACTATGAAAAATAAACCCATTAACCATGACTTCATAAACTTCAAACGCATAAACCATAAACCCATAAACCATGTACCTATAAACCATAGACCCATAATCCATAATCCCATAAACCATTAACTCATAAAATATGAACCCATAAACCATAAACCCATAAGCCATAACCTTATAAACCATAAACACATAAACCATAAATCATAAACTCATAAACTATAAACCCATAAACCATAAACCCATAAACTATAAACCCATAAACCATAAACTCATGAACCCATAAACCATAAACCCATGAACCATAAACCCATAAACCATAAACCCATAAACGAAAGACCCATGAACTATAAACTCATAAACCATAAAACCATGAATTATAAATCCTTGAACCATCTACTCATAAACCATAAACTCATTAACTATAAGCTCATAACTCATAAACCCTTAAACCATTGACCCATAAACTATAAGACTATAAACCATGAACTCATAAACCTTTAAACCATGAACAAATAAACTATAAATACATAAATCATAAACCTATGAACCATAAACCCATAAACCATGAACCCATAAACCATAAACTTATACACCATAAACCCATGAACCATTAACTTATGAACCTTAAACCCATAAGCCGTAAAAACCATTAACCATGAACTTAAGAATCATAAACCATTAAACCGTGAACCCATATACCCATAAAAGCATAATCCATAAACCCATTAACCATTAACCCATAAACCATAAACCCATGATTCATAAACCCATTAATCATTAACCCATAAATCATAAACCCATGAACCATAAACCCATAAACAATAAAGCCCATAAACCATAAACTCATGAACCATAAAGCCACAAACCATGAACCTATAAATTATCAACTCACAAACCATAAATAATTAACCCATGAACTCATTAACCTATAAACCCATAAACAATGAACCCATAAACCAAGGACTTAAAAAATATTAACCATGAAACCATAAAGCTATAATCCATAAACTCCTCAACCCATAATACATGAATCAAAAAACCATAAGCTATAAACTCACACACTATAAACCAAATGACCCATAAACCACAAGTCCATAATACATAAACCCATAAACCATTAACCCATGAACCATAAACCCATAAACTATAAACTCATAAACTATAAACCCATAACCCATTAACCCATAAACTATAAGACTATAAACCATAAACCCATAAACCTGTAAACCATTTACCCATAAACCATCAATACATAAATCATAAACCTATGAACCATAAACCCATAAACCATGAACTCATAAACTATGAACTTATGAACCATAAACCCATAAACCATGAACCCATAAACCATAAACTTATACACCATAAACCCATGAACCATTAACTTATGAACCTTAAACCCATAAGCCGTACAAACCATTAACCATGAACTTAAGAATCATAAACCATTAAGCCGTGAACCCATATACCCATAAAAGCATAATCCATAAACCCATTAACCATTAACCCATAAACCATAAACCCATGATTCATAAACCCATTAATCATTAACCCATAAATCATAAACCCATGAACCATAAACCCATAAACCATAAACTCATGAACCATAAAGCCACAAACCATGAACCTATAAATTATCAACTCACAAACCATAAATCATTAACCCATGAACTCATTAACCAATAAACCCATAAACAATGAACCCATAAACCAAGGACTTAAAAAATATTAACCATGAAACCATAAAGCTATAATCCATAAATTCCTCAACCCATAATACATGAATCAAAAAACCATAAGCTATAAACTCACACACTATAAACCAAATGACCCATAAACCACAAGTCCATAATACATAAACCCATAAACCATTAACCCATGAACCATAAACCCATAAACTATAAACTCATAAACTATAAACCCATAACCCATTAACCCATAAACTATAAGACTATAAACCATAAACCCATAAACCTGTAAACCATTTACCCATAAACCATCAATACATAAATCATAAACCTATGAACCATAAACCCATAAACCATGAACTCATAAACCATAAACTTATGAACCATAAACCCATAAACCATAAACTTATGAACCTTAAACCCATAAGCCGTAAAAACCATTAAGCATGAACTTAAGAATTATAAACCATTAAACCGTAAACCCATAAATCATAAACACGTAAACCATAAACTCATTAACCCAAAACCCATAAACCACAAACCCATAAATCTTAAACTCACAAACTATAAACCCAGGAACCATAAACCCATTAATAATAAACTTATAAACCATAAACCCATAAACCCATTAACCAAGGACATATAAAATATTAACTATGAAACCATAAAGCTATAATCCATAAACTCCTTAACCCATAATCCATGAATCAAAAAACCATAAGCTATAAACTCATGCACTATAAACCAAATGACTCATAAACCACAAGTCCATAATACATAAACCCATAAACTATAAACTCATAAACGTTTAAACCATAAATCGTAAAACCATAAAACATAATCTTATACATTATGAACCATGAACACATAAACTATAAACCCACAAACCCGTGAACCATAAGCCCATGAAGCATGAACCCATAAACCATAAACCCATGAACCATAAAACCATAAACCCTAAAACCCACATACCATAGACACATTAATTATAAACCTATAAACCAGAAACCCATAAACTATAAACCCATAAATAATAAACTGATAAACCATAAACCCATGAATCATGAACATATAAGCCATAAACCCATAAACCATGAACCCATGAATCATAAACCCATAAACTATAAACCCATGAATTATAAACCTATTAACCAAAAACCCATAATAACATAACCCATAAATAATAAACTGATAAAGCATAAACGCATAAATCATAAACCCTTAAGGGGAACCGACATACCGACATTGAGTTTTACCTTATCTACAATTAAATGATGAATTTTTATGAAAATTTAACTAGTCATGATTAAAATTCGAAGGAGAGACACATTTTTAAAATGCCAAAGAATTTATTGCAATGAAAAGAAAATATAAGGGTAAAAATAAAAGCGAAAACCGCTTAATACGATTAACTTTTCAATGTAGTTATGAATAGTCGTATTATAACGTTTTTGTCTTCATTTTCACTTTTATTCTGTCTTTTGACGTTGCAATAGATTCTTTAGAATGTAAAAAATGTGCCTTTTCTATAAATTTTAGTCGGAAATAGTTAAATTTTCATTAAAATACATAATTCAAATGTATATACGGTAGATCTCTGTGCCAGTATGAGGACACCCCTTCAACCATGAACCCATGAACCATTAGACTATAAACCATAAACCCATAAACCATAAACCCATTAACTATAAACCCATAAACCATATACCCATAAACCATTTACCCATGAACCATGAACCCATGAACCATAGACCCATAAACCATTAACCCACAAACCATAAACCTATTAATTATAAACCTATAAACCAGAAACCCATAAACCATAAACTCATGAACCATAAGCCCATAAATTATAAACCCATAAACTATAAATCTATCAACCATAAAACCAGAAATTATGTAGCCATAAATCATGAACCCATAAACCATAAACCCATAAACCATGAACCCATAAACCATATACCTATAAACCATAAACTCATTAATTATAAACCTATGAACCAGAAAACCCATAAACTATAAACCCATAAATAATAAACTGATAAACCATAAACCCATAAATCATAAATCCATTAACCAAAAATCCATAAACCATAAACCCGTTAATAATAAACCAAAAAAAACATAAACCCATAAACCATGAACTCATAAACCATAAACCCATAAACAAAAAAACCTATGGACCATAAGCTTATAAACCATAAAGCCACGAGCCATAAACCCATAAATCATGAACCCATAAGCAATAAACCCATACACCATGAACCCATAAATCATAAACCCATAAACCATCAATCGATAAATCATAAACGATGAAGCCATAAACCGTCGTACCCATTAACCATAAGCCCATAAACCACGAACCCATAAACTATAAACTTATATACTATTAATCCATAAACTATGAACCCTTAAACCATTTACTAATAAACCATGAACCCATAAATTATAAACCGATAACCCATAAACCATAAACCCGTTAATAATAAACCAAAAAAACATAAACCCATACACCATGAACCCATAAACCATACACCCATAAACAATAAAACCTATGGACCATTAACTTATTAACCATAAAGCCACAAACCATAAACCTATGAATCATGAACCCATAAGCCATAAACCCATGAACCATGAACCCATAAATCATAAACCTATAAACCATTAATTATAAATCATAAAGCCATAAACTATAAATTCATAAACCATGAAGCCATAAACCGTCGTACCCACAAACCAGGTACTCATTAACTATAAACTAATATACTATAAACCCATAAACTATGAACCCTTAAACCATCTACCAATAAACCATGAACCCATAAATTGTAAACCCATAACTCATAAACCATAAACCCATAAACCCGTAAACTCATAAACCTATGAACCATAAATCATAAAACTATAAACAATAAACTCTTACACCATAAGCCATGCACCCATCAACCATAAATAATGAAACCATGGGTAATAAACTTATAAAACATAATTTCATAAATCATAAACCCATAAACCATCAACTCATAAACCATAAACCCATAATTCCATGAATCATAAATTCACAAACTATAATAAACCTATAAACCATAAGCTATAAACGCATAAACTTATTAATCTATAAACAATATATAATAAACCTATAAACCATAAACTCATAAACCATTAATCCGGAAACGCATAGACCACAAATGCATGATCCATAAACCCATAAATCATAAACTTATAAGCCATAAACCCATGAACCGTAAAACACATTAGCGATAAACTCAACAACTATTATTTATTGAACTATAAACCCCTATACCCATAAACTCCTAAACCTATGAACCATAAACCATAAACCCAACAACTTTTTATTGATAAATCATAAACCTATAAGTCATAAACTAAATACCATAAACCCATGATCCCATAAATAATAAATTCATAAACTATGAACGCATAAACCATAAACCTATAAGCAATGAACCATCAAACCAGAAAACCCATAATTCATAAACTTATAAACCATAGAACCGTAAACTATGAACCCTCAAAATATCTATTCATGAACAATAAACGCGTAAACTATGAACCTATAACCCATGAACCCCTACATCATGAGCCAATAGACTATAAGCCTATAAGCCATGAAACCCACAGACCATGAACCCACAAACCATAAACTTATGAACCATAAACCCATAAATCATAAACTTATGAACCTCAAACCCATGAGCTATAAAAACCATTAACCATAAACTTAAGAATAATAAACCATTAAATCGTGAACCCATATACCCATATACCCATAAACGCATAATCCATAAACCCATAAACCATGTACCCATGAACCATTAACCAATAAACCATAAAATCACAAACCATAATCCCATAAATCCATAAACTATAAACTCATTTATCATAAACCGATAAACCCATAAACCATAAACACATAAACCATAAACTTGTAAACCATAATACCGTAGACTATAAACCCATAAACCTTGAACCCTATTGACAATAAACCCAAGACCCATAAACCCAAGAACCATAAACCGATAAACCTGAAAACTATAATCCCATTAACCATAAACCCATAAACTATGAACCCATAAACTTTAAACTATAGAACCTCAAACCATGTACTTATAAACTATAAACCATAAACTTATAAACTATGAACCCTTAAACCATAATCCAATAAACCATTAACCTATTAACCAAAAAACCATAAACCATAAATCCATAAATAATAAGCCGATAATCCATAAACCCATAAACAATATACCCATAATTCATAAACAAATAAACCATAAACCAATAAACCATCAACCTATAAACTATAAACCCATAAACCATAAACCTATACATCATAAAACTATGAAAGATAAACCCATTAACCATGACTTCATAAACTTCAAACGCATAAACCATAAACCCATAAACCATGTACCTATAAACCATAGACCCATAATCCACAATCCCATAAACCATTAACTCATAAAACATGAACCCATAAACCATAAACCCATAAGCCATAACCTTATAAACCATAAACACATAAACCATAAACCATAAACTCATAAACTATGAACCCATAAACCATAAACCCATAAACTATAAACCCATAAACCATAAACTCATGAACCCATAAACCATAAACCCATGAACCATAAATCCATAAACCATAAACCCATAAACGAAAGACCCATGAACTATAAACTCATAAACCATAAAACCATGAATTATAAATCCTTGAACCATCTACTCATAAACCATAAACTCATTAACTATAAGCTCATATCTCATAAACCCTTAAACCATTAACCCATAAACTATAAGACTATAAACCATGAACTCATAAACCTTTAAACCATGAACAAATAAACTATAAATACATAAATCATAAACCTATGAACCATAAACCCATAAACCATGAACCCATAAACCATAAACTTATACACCATAAACCCATGAACCATTAACTTATGAACCTTAAACCCATAAGCCGTAAAAACCATTAACCATGAACTTAAGAATCATAAACCATTAAACCGTGAACCCATATACCCATAAAAGCATAATCCATAAACCCATTAACCATTAACCCATAAACCATAAACCCATGATTCATAAACCCATAAATCATAAACCCATGAACCATAAACCCATAAACAATAAAGCCCATAAACCATAAACTCATGAACCATAAAGCCACAAACCATGAACCTATAAATTATCAACTCACAAACCATAAATCATTAACCCATGAACTCATTAACCAATAAACCCATAAACAATGAACCCATAAACCAAGGACTTAAAAAATATTAACCATGAAACCATAAAGCTATAATCCATAAACTCCTCAACCCATAATACATGAATCAAAAAACCATAAGCTATAAACTCACACACTATAAACCAAATGACCCATAAACCACAAGTCCATAATACATAAACCCATAAACTATAAACTCATGAACCATAAACCCATAAACTATAAACTCATAAACTATAAACCCATAACCCATTAACCCATAAACTATAAGACTATAAACCATAAACCCATAAACCTGTAAACCATTTACCCATAAACCATCAATACATAAATCATAAACCTATGAACCATAAACCCATAAACCATGAACTCATAAACCATAAACTTATGAACCATAAACCCATAAACCATAAACTTATGAACCTTAAACCCATAAGCCGTAAAAACCATTAAGCATGAACTTAAGAATTATAAACCATTAAACCGTAAACCCATAAATCATAAACACGTAAACCATAAACTCATTAACCCAAAACCCATAAACCACAAACCCATAAATCATAAACTCACAAACTATAAACCCAGGAACCATAAACCCATTAATAATAAACTTATAAACCATAAACCCATAAACCCATTAACCAAGGACATATAAAATATTAACTATGAAACCATAAAGCTATAATCCATAAACTCCTTAACCCATAATCCATGAATCAAAAAACCATAAGCTATAAACTCATGCACTATAAACCAAATGACTCATAAACCACAAGTCCATAATACATAAACCCATAAACTATAAACTCATAAACCTTTAAACCATAAATCGTAAAACCATAAAACATAATCTTATACATTATGAACCATGAACACATAAACTATAAACCCATAAACCCGTGAAGCATAAGCCCATGAACCATAAACCCATAAACGATAATCCCATGAACCATAAACGCATAAGCTATATAACCATAAACCATATACCCATTAACCATTAACCCATAAACCATAAACCCATAAACTATAAACCATTAACCATTAAACTATGAAGTTATAAACTTATCAACTTGTAAATCCATAAACCATAAATCAAGGAACCATTAGATATGAACTCATACACTATAAATCCAATAACCCATATACTACAAGTTCATAATCCGTAACCCGTGAACTTTAAAATTATAAACTTCTAAACGATAAATTAAATAACTATAAACCATGAACCCATACACTATAAATCTAGAAACTTATGAACAATAAGCCCGTTAACCATTAACGCATTAAACATAAACCCATGAACCAGAAACCCATAAAACATCTACTTACGTATAAAAAACCGATAAACCATAAAGCCATAAACCGGAAACCCATGAACCATGAACCCATAAACCAAATACCCATAAACCATAAACACATAAACGATAAACCCATAAACCATGTACCCATAAACGATAGACTCATAAACCATAATCCCATAAACCATTAGGTCATAAACCACAAACCCATAAATCATTAACCCATCTACCAGAAACTCATAAACTATAAACGCATAAACCATATTATCATAAACCATGTACATATTAACTATTAAACCATAAACCATAAGCCCATAAATCATGAACCCATAAATCATAAACCCATAAATCATGAACCCATAAACTATGGATTTTATTGTTTATGAACTCATAAACAATAAAACCCATGAACCATAAACTCATAAACTGTGAAACCTATAAACCATTAACCCAGAAACAATAAACAATTAACAGGAGGTCACGTATCTCTATCCTTCTCTAATCAAAAAAATTAGTTTTTTACAAAAACTAATAACTTTAGTATAAAATAAAGAGAAAGCCGCATCTTGTATTAAAAACGCAATATTTTTGCTGTGATGAAAAAAAATTAATTTAATTACTTCGTGGTCAAGAAAACCTTGAAAAACCAATTCGTCCACCCAAACCTCTATCATTTATGTTTTTCAAGGTTTTCTTGAAAACGAAGCAATAAAATTAATTCTTTCTCATCACAGAAAATATTGCTTTTTTTGATACGAGATATGGCTTTCTTTTAACTTTTTGCTCAAGTTATTAGTTTCTGTATGAAAACTAAATTCATTGATTAGAAAAGGACAGACATACGTGACCTCCTTATAAACCATAAACCCATGAACCCATAAACTCATAAACCTATGAACCGTAAATCATAAAACTATAAACCATGAACTCTCACACCATAAGCCATGCACTCATCAACCATAAATAATAACACCCTAAATCATAAACTTATGAAATATTAATTGATTAATCATAAACCCCTTAACGATCAACTCATGAACCATAAACCCATAATGCCATAAATCGTAAATCCATAATCTATAAATCTATGAACCGTTAACCTATAAGCCATAAACGCATGTACTTATAAACCTATAAACAATATATAATAAGCCTATAAACAATATATAATTAACCTATGAACCGTAAACCCATAAACCATTAATCCAAAAACGTAAAGACCACAAATGCATGGACAATGAACCCATAAATTATAACCCACAAACCAAAAACCCATAAACCATGTAGCCATAAACCATAAACTTATTAACCATAAACCCATAAACCATAAACCCATGAACCACAAACCCATAAACGATAAACCCACAAACCGTGAAACCCATCAACGATAAACTCATTAGCACATAACCCTTAAACCATAATCCCATAAACCATAAACCCAAAAACCATAAACCCATAAAATATAAACCTCTAAACCATAAACCCATAATTATAAGCCTATAAACTCTTAACCCATAAACCATAAACCCATAAAAAATAAACCCTTGAGCCACAAAACCATTAACCGTAAAGCCATAAACCACAAACCCTCAAACCATAAAGCTATACACCAAAAACCTATAAACCATCAACCCATAAACCATAAATAGATAAACAAAAACCCATTAACCATATACCCACGAACCATAAGCCCATGCATTATAAACCTATAAACTATAAATCCATAAAATGTAAACCCATAAACTTTGAACCCTTAAACCATTATACCATAAACCGTAAAACCCATATACCATTAACCAATAAACCATTAACTCACAAACCACAAACCCATAAACCATAAACTTATGAACCATAAACCCATGAACCATTAACCAATAAACCATAAACCCATAAACCATAAAACCACAAATCATAAACCTATAAACCATTAACCCATAGACCCATAAATTATAAATCTATAAACTATAAACCCATAAACAAGGAAACCATAAACCCATAAACCATGAACCCATAAACCCATAAACTATAAGCCCATTAATTATAAACCTATAAACCAGAAACCTATAAACTATAAACCCATAAATAATAAATTGATAAACCATAAACCCATAAATCATTAATCCATTACCCAAAAATCCATAAACCATAAACCCGTTGATAATAAACCAAAAAAACATAAACCTATAAATCATAAACATGTACACTATGAACCCATTAACAAAAAACCTATGATCCATAAACCCATGAACCATAAACCCATAAACCATAGACCCATAAACCATAAACGCATAAGCTATATAACCATAAACCATTTACCCATTAACCATTAACCCATAAACCATGAACCCATAAATCATAAACCCATAAACCATTAATCGATGAATCAGAAACCCATAAACTATAAATTCATAAACCATGAAGCCATAAACTATAAACTTATATACCATAAACTCATAAACTATAAACCCTTAAACCATCTACTAATAAACCATGAACCCATAAATTATAAACCCATAACCCATAAACCATCAAATTATCAACCCATAATTATAAGCTTATAAACTCTGAACTCATAAACCATAAACCCATAAGCCCGTAAACCTTATGAATCATAAATCCATGCCCATGATCCATAAATCCATAAACCATGGACTCATGGTATATTAACCATTGAACCATGAAGCTATAATCCATAAACTTGTTAACCCATAATCTATGAATTAGAAAACCATAAGCTATAAACCCATGCACCATAAATCCAATGACCCATGAACCACGAGTCCATAACCCATAAACCCATTAACTATAAACCCGTAAACCATTAAAGCATTAAACAAAAACCCATTAACCATAAACCATTTTACCATCAACTCATAAACTTATAAACCTATGACCAATTAATCATTGACCCTAAAACCATAATCGTTTTAAGTATAAACTTATTAACCTTTGACCCTTGAACCATAATCTCATAAATTATAATCGCATAAATTATCAACCCTTCAAACTATAAACCCACACACCATAAACCCATAAACCATTCACCCATAAACAATAAATCATCAAACCAAAAACCCATGAACCCGTAAACTCATAAACCTATAAACCATAAATCATAAAACTATAAACAATAAACTCTTACACCATAAGCCATGCACCCATCAACCATAAATAATGAAACTATGAGTCATAAACTTATAAACCATTACTTCATAAATCATAAACCCATAAACCATAAACCTATAAACCATAAACCCATAAACTATAAACCCATAAACCCATAAACCATAAACCCATAAACCCATAGACCATAAACCCATAAACCATAAACCCATAAACTATGAACTCATGAACTTTGAACCCATAATCCATGAACCCTCAAGGGGAACCGACATACCGACATTAAGTTTTAACTTATCTACATTTAAATGATAAATTTTCATGAAAATGTAACTAGTCATGACTAAAATTCGAAGAAGAGGCACATTTTTAAAATGCCAAAGAATTCATTGCAATGAAAAGACAATATAAGAGTAAAAGTAAAAGTGAAAACCGCTTAATACGATTAACTTTTCAATGTAGTTATGAATAATCGTACTATGCAGTTTTTGTCTTTATTTTCACTTTTATTCTGTCTTTTAAAGTTGCAATAGATTCTTTAGAATGTTAAGAATGTGCCTTTTCTATAATTTTAGTCGGAAATAGTTAAATTTTTATTAAAATTCATAATTCAAATGTATATACGGTAGATCTCTGTGCCAGTATAAGGACACCCCTTAAACCATAAACCCATAAACCATTAGAGTATAAAAAATAAACCCATAAACAAGTAAACCATAAACCCATAAACCATAAACCAATAAACCATAAACCCATAAACCATAAACCCATAAACCATAAACCCATAAACCATGAACCCATAAACCATAAACCCATAAACCATAAACCCATAAACCATGAACTCATGAACTATAAACTCTTAATCCATAAACCCTTAAGAGGAACCGACATACCGACATTGAGTTCCACCTTATCTACATTCAAATTATGAATTTTCATATAAATTTAACTAGTTATGACTAAAATTCGAAGGAGAGGCACGCTTTTAAAATGCCAAAGAATTTATTGCAATGTTAAAAGACAATATAAGGGTAAAAATAAGAGCGAAAACCGCTTAATACGATTAACTTTCCAATGTAATTATAAATCATCGTATTATGCAGTTTTGGTCTTCATTTTCACTTTTATCTGTCTTTTGACGTTGCAATAGATTCTTTAGAATGTTAAGAATGTGCCTTTTCTATAAATTTTAGTCGAAAATAGTTAAATTTTTATTAAAATACATAATTTAAATGTATATACGGTAGATCTCTGTGCCAGTATGAGGACACCCCTTAAACCATAAACCCATAAACCATAAGACTATAAACCATAAACCGATAAACAAGGAAACCATAAACCCATAAACCATGAATCCATAAACCATAAACCCATAAACCATAAGCCTATTAATTATAAACCTATAAACCAGAAACCCATAAACCATAAACCCATAATTAATAAATTGATAAACCATAAACCTATAAATCATAAATCCATTACCCAAAAATCTATTACCCATAAACCCGTTAATAATAAACCAAAAAAACATGAACCCATAAATCATAAACTAATAAACCACAAGCCCGTAAATTATGAACCCCTAAACTATAAATCTATCAACCATAAAACCATAAATTATGTAGCGATAAATTATGAACCCATAAACCATAAACCCATGAACAATAAAACCTATGGACCATAAACTTATTAATCATAAAGCCACAAACCATAAACCCATAAATCATGAACCCATAAGTCATAAACCCATAAACCATGAACCCATAAATCATAAACCCTTAAACCATTAATCAAAAAATCATAAACCCATAATCCATAAACGCTTAAAGATAACCGACATACCGACATTGAGTTTTACCTTATCTACATTCAAATTATGAATTTTCATAAAAATTCAACTAGTCATGACTGAAATTCAAAGAAGAGGCACATTTTTAAAATGCCAAAGAATTCATTGCAATGTTAAAAGACAATATAAGGGTAAAAATAAAAGCGAAAACCGCTTAATACGATTAACTTTTCAATGTAGTTATGAATAATCGTATTATGCAGTTTTTGTTTTCATTTTCACTTTTATTCTGTCTTTTGACGTTGCAATAGATTCTTTAGAATGTAAAGAATGTGCCTATTCTATAAATTTCAGTCGAAAATAGTTGAATTTTTATTAAAATACATAATTTAAATGTATATACGGTAGATCTCTGTGCCAGTATAAGGACACCCCTTGAACCATAAACCCATAAACCATAAGACTCTAAACCATAAACCTATAAACAAGGAATTCATAAACCCATAAACCATTAACCCATAAACCATAAACATATAAACCATAAACCCATTAATTATAAACCCATAAACCAGAAACCCATAAAACATCTACTTGCGTATAATAAACCGATAAACCATAAAGCCATAAACCGAAAACCCATAAACCATAAACCCATAAACCAAATACCCATAAACCCTAAACCCATAAACTATAAGCCCATAAACCATGAACCTATAAACTAAAAACTCTTTAAACTTCAACTTATAAACCATGAACCTATTAACTATAAACCCATAAACTATGAACCCATGAACTATTATTTCATAAACCATGAACCCATAAATTATAAATTCATAAACCATAAACCCATAAACCATTAACTCATTAACTAATAAACCATTAACCCATGATTCATAAACCAATATACCATAAACCCATAAACCATGAACCCATGTACTATAAACACATAAACCATAAACCTACACATTATAAACTTATAAAAAATAAACCCACATACTATCACCGCATAAACTTTATACACGTAAACGATAAACCCATAAACCATGTACCCATAAACGATAGACTCAGAAACCATAATCCCATAATCCATTAGGTCATATACCACAAACCCATAAACCATTAACCCATAAACCAGAAACTCATAAACTATAAACGCATAAACCATATTATCATAAACCATGTACCGATTAACCATTAACCCATAATCCATAAACCCATAAATCATGAACCCATAAACTATGGATTTTATTGTTTATGAACTCATAAACAATAAAACCCATGAACCATAAACTCATTAACTGTGAAACATATAAACCATTAACCCAGAAACAATAAACAATTAACAGGAGGTCACGTATCTCTATCCTTTTCTAATCAAAAAAATGAGTTTTTTACAAAAACTAATAACTTTAGTATAAAATGAAGAGAAAGCCGCATCTTGTATCAAAAACGCAATACTTTTGCTGTGATGAGAAAAAATAAATTTAATTACTTCATGGTCAAGAAAACCTTGAAAAACCAAATTGTCCACCGTAACCTCTATCATTTATGTTTTTCAAGGTTTTCTTGAAAACGAAGCAATAAAATAAATTCTTTCTCATTACGGAAAATATTGCTTTTTTGATACAAGAAACGGATTTCTTTTAACTTTTTGCTCAAGTTATTAGTTTCTGTATGAAAACTCAATTCTTTGATTAGAAAAGGACAGACATACGTGACCTCCTTATAAACCATAAACCCATGAACCCATAAACTCATAAACCTATGGACCGTAAATCATAAAACTATAAACCATGAACTCTCACACCATAAGCCATGCACTCATCAACCATAAATAATAACACCCTAAATTATAAACTTATGAATTATTAATTGATAAATCATAAACCCCTTGACAATCAACTCATGAACCATAAACCCATAAGCTATAAACTTATAAACTATAAACCCATGAATTATAAACCTATTAACCAGAAACCCATAATACATGAACACGTAAACTATAAACCCATTAACCTAAACCCCATAATCCACAAACCCATAAATCGTAAACTCGCAAACTATAAACCCATTAACTAAAAGCCCAGGAACCATAAACCCATTAATAATAAACTTATAAAACATAAACCCATAACTCATAAACATATACACTATGAACCCATTAACAAAAAACCTATGATCCATACACCCATAAACCATAGACCCATAAACCATAATCTTATAAACCATAAACGCATAAGCTATATAACCATAAACCATGTACCCATTAACCTTTAACCCATAAACCATGAACCCATAAATCATAAACCCATAAACCATTAATCGATAAATCATAAACCTATAAACTATAAATTCATAAACCATAAGGCCATAAACCGTCGTACCCATGAACCATAAGCCCATAAACCACGAACCCATAAACTATAAACTTATATACTATAAACTCATAAACTATAAACCCTTAAACCATCTACTAATAAACCATAAACCCATAAACCTTAAACCTATGAACCATAAACCCATAAACCATTAACCCGCAAACCATAAACCTATTAATTATAAACCTATAAACCAGTAACCCATAAACCATAATCTCATGAACCATCAGCCCATAAATTATAAACTTATAAACTATAAATCTATCAACCATAAAACCATAAATTATGTAGCCATAAATCATAAACCCATGAACCATAAGCCCATAAACCATGAACCCATTAACCATAAATCCATAAACAATGAAACCTATGGACTATCACGGTAACAGTAACAGTAACAGTATCAGGAACAATAACAATAACAGTAAC
The DNA here is from genome assembly GCA_017163975.1 of Anastatus disparis. Lineage (NCBI taxonomy): Eukaryota > Metazoa > Arthropoda > Insecta > Hymenoptera > Eupelmidae > Anastatus > Anastatus disparis. Next base: position 6,651 of record JAFFSR010000055.1, on the reverse strand, counting down.
AGTTACAGTAACAGTAACAGTATCAGTAGCAGTAGCAGTAACAGTAAGAGTGACAGTTACAGTAACAGTAAAAGTAACAGTGACAGTAACAGTGACAGTAACAGTGACAGTAAAAGAGACAGTAAAAGTGACAGTAACAGTAATAGTGACAGTAACAGTAATAGTGACAGTGACAGTTACAGTAAATGTGACAGTTACAGTAAAATTGACAGTAACAGTGAAATTGACAGTAACAGTGACAGTAAAAGTAACAGTGACAGTAACAGTGACATAGACAGTTACAGTAACAGTGACCGTGACAGTAATAATCACAGTGACAGTGTTAGCAACAGTGACAGTAACAGTGACAGTAGCAGTAACGGTAACAGTGACAGTAACAGTGACAGCAACTGTAACAGTGACAGTGACAGTAGCAGTGACAGTAACAGTAACAGTGACAGTAACAGTGACAGTGACAGTAACAGTAACAGTAACAGTAACAGTAACAGTGACAGTAACAGTGACAGTGACAGTAACGGTGACAGTCACAGTGACAGTGACAGTAACAGTGACAGTAACAGTGACAGTGACAGTGACAGTCACAGTAACAGTGACAGTAACAGTGACAGTGACAGTAACAATGACAGTAACTGTACCAGTAACAGTGACAGAAACAGTAACAGTGACAGAAACAGTAACAGTGACAGTCACAGTAACAGTGACAGTAACAGTGACAGTCACAGTAACAGTGACAGTAACAGTGACAGTGACAGTGACAGTAACAGTGACAGTAACAGTGACAGTGACAGTAACAGTGACAGTAACAGTAACAGTGAGTAGTGACAGTGACAGTAACAGTGACAGTCACAGTGACAGTGACAGTAACAGTGACAGTAGTGACAGTAACAGTGACAGTACAGTAACAGTGACAGTGACAGTAAACAGTGAACAGTAACAGTGACAGTAACAGTTAAAGGTACAGTGACAGTTACAGTAACCGTGACAGTAACAGTCTAAGTGACAGTTACGGTCACAGTAACAGTGACAGTCACAGTAACAGTGAACAGTAACAGTGACAGTAACAGTAACAGTGACAGTGACAGTCACAGTAACAGTGACAGTCACAGTAACAGTGACAGTCACAGTAACAGTGACAGTCACAGTAACAGTGACAGTAACAGTAACAGTGACAGTCACAGTAACAGTGACAGTCACAGTAACAGTGACAGTGACAGTCACAGTAACAGTGACAGTAACAGTGACAGTCACAGTAACAGTGACAGTCACAGTAACAGTGACAGTCACAGTAACAGTGACAGTCACAGTAACAGTGACAGTCACAGTAACAGTGACAGTAACAGTGACAGTAACAGTGACAGTAACAGTAACAGTGACAGTAACAGTGACAGTCACAGTAACAGTGACAGTCACAGTAACAGTATAACAGTGACAGTCACAGTGACAGTCACAGTAACAGTGACAGTCACAGTAACAGTGACAGTTACAGTGACAGTCACAGTGACAGTCACAGTGACAGTAACAGTGACAGTGACAGTAACAGTGACAGTAACACAGTAACAGTGACAGTCACAGTGACAGTAACAGTGACAGTAACAGTAACAGTGACAGTGACAGTGACAGTCACAGTAACAGTGACAGTCACAGTAACAGTGACAGTGACAGTAACAGTGACAGTAACAGTGACAGTGACAGTAACAGTGACAGTGACAGTGACAGTGACAGTCACAGTAACAGTGACAGTAACAGTGACAGTGACAGTGACAGTAACAGTGACAGTGACAGTAACAGTAACAGTGACAGTACAGTAACAGTGACAGTGACAGTGACAGTCACAGTAACAGTGACAGTCACAGTAACAGTGACAGTCACAGTAACAGTAACAGTGACAGTCACAGTAACAGTGACAGTGACAGTCACAGTAACAGTGACAGTCACAGTAACAGTGACAGTCACAGTAACAGTGACAGTCACAGTAACAGTGACAGTCACAGTAACAGTGACAGTCACAGTAACAGTGACAGTCACAGTGACAGTCACAGTACAGTAACAGTGACAGTCACAGTAACAGTGTGACAGTGACAGTCACAGTAACAGTGACAGTCACAGTAACAGTGACAGTAACAGTGACAGTCACAGTAACAGTGACAGTCACAGTAACAGTGACAGTCACAGTAACAGTGACAGTCACAGTAACAGTGACAGTCACAGTGACAGTCACAGTGACAGTCACAGTAACAGTGACAGTGACAGTCACAGTGACAGTCACAGTAACAGTGACAGTCACAGTAACAGTGACAGTCACAGTAACAGTCACAGTAACAGTGACAGTCACGGTTACTGTGACAGTATCATTGACAGTAACAGTGACAGTCACAGTAACGGTGACACTTACAGTAACAATGACAGTAACAGTAACAGTGAGAGTAGCAGTAACGGTAACAGTGATAGTAACAGTGACAGTAAAAGTCACAGTAACAGTGACAGTCACAGTAAAGTGCTAGTAACAGTGACAGTGACAGCAACAGTAACAGTGGAAGTAAGAGTGACAGTGACAGTAACAATGTCAGTAATAGTAACAGTGACAGTCACAGTAACGGTGACAGGATTAGTGACAGTAATAGTGACAGTTGCTGTGTTAGTATCATTGACAGTAACAGTGACAGTAACAGTGACAGTCACAGTAACAGTGACAGTTACAGTAACAGTGGCAGTTACAGTGACAGTCACAGTCACAGTAACAGTGACAGTCACAGTAACAGGTACTGTGACGGTATCATTGACAGTAACAGTCACAGTAACAGTGACAGTCACAGTAACAGTGACAGTCACAGTAACAGTGACAGTCACAGTAACAGTGACAGTCACAGTAACAGTGACAGTCACAGTAACAGTGACAGTCACAGTAACAGTGACAGTCACAGTAACAGTGACAGTCACAGTGACAGTCACAGTAACAGTGACAGTCACAGTCACAGTGACAGTCACAGTAACAGTGACAGTCACAGTAACAGTGACAGTCACAGTAACAGTGACAGTCACAGTAACAGTGACAGTCACAGTAACAGTGACAGTAACAGTGACAGTAACAGTGACAGTGACAGTGACAGTAACAGTGACAGTCACAGTAACAGTGACAGTCACAGTGACAGTGACAGTCACAGTGACAGTGACAGTCACAGTGACAGTGACAGTAACAGTAACAGTGACAGTCACAGTAACAGTCACAGTGACAGTAACAGTAACTGTGTAAGTAACAGTGATAGTACCAGTGACAGTAACAGTGAAAGTGACAGTAACAGTGACAGTAACAGTGACAGTCACAGTGACAGTCACAGTAACAGTGACAGTCACAGTGACAGTGACAGTGACAGTGACAGTGACAGTGACAGTGACACAGTGACAGTGACAGTGACAGTGACAGTGACAGTCACAGTGACAGTCACAGTGACAGTTACAGTGACAGTCACAGTGACAGTCACAGTGACAGTAACAGTGACAGTGACAGTAACAGTGACAGTGACAGTCACAGTAACAGTGACAGTCACAGTACAGTGACAGTCACAGTAACAGTGACAGTCACAGTAACAGTGACAGTCACAGTAACAGTGACAGTCACAGTAACAGTGACAGTCACAGTAACAGTGACAGTCACAGTGACAGTGACAGTGACAGTCACAGTAACAGTGACAGTGACAGTGACAGTCACAGTAACAGTGACAGTCACAGTAACAGTGACAGTGACAGTAACAGTGACAGTAACAGTGACAGTCACAGTAACAGTGACAGTCACAGTAACAGTGAAAGTAAAGTGACAGTAACAGTGACAGTCACAGTAACAGTGACAGTCACAGTAACAGTGACAGTCACAGTAACAAGTCACAGTAACAGTGACAGTCACAGTAACAGTGACAGTCACAGTAACAGTGACAGTCACAGTACAGTGACAGTAACAGTGACAGTCACAGTAACAGTGACAGTCACAGTAACAGTGACAGTAACAGTGACAGTCACAGTAACAGTGACAGTACAGTCACAGTAACAGTGACAGTCAGTGACGACAGTAACAGTGACAGTCACAGTAACATTGACAGTATCACAGTAACAGTGACAGTCACAGTAACAGTGACAGTCACAGTAACAGTGACAGTCACAGTAACAGTGACAGTAACAGTAACAGTGACAGTAACAGTGACAGTGACAGTAACAGTGACAGTCACAGTAACAGTGACAGTCACAGTAACAGTGACAGTCACAGTAACAGTGACAGTCACAGTGACAGTCACAGTAACAGTGAGTAACAAGTGACAGTAACAAGTAACAGTGAGTACAGTAACAGTGACAGTAAGTAACAGTAACAGTGACAGTACAGTAACAGTGACAGTGGCAGTCACAGTAACAGTGACAGTCACAGTGACAGTGACAGTCACAGTGACAGTGACACAGTAACAGTGACAGTCACAGTAACAGTGACAGTCACAGTAAGTAACAGTGACAGTCACAGTAGTGACAGTAACAGTGACAGTGACAGTAACAGTGACAGTCACAGTAACAGTGACAGTCACAGTAACAGTGACAGTCACAGTAACAGTGACAGTCACAGTAACAGTGACAGTCACAGTAACAGTGACAGTCACAGTAACAGTGACAGTATCAGTGACAGTAACAGTGACAGTCACAGTAACAGTGACACTAACAGTAACAGTCACAGTAACAGTGACAGTAGTAACAGTGACAGTAACAGTAACAGTGACAGTAACAGTGACAGTAACAGTGACAGTAACAGTGACAGTAACAGTGACAGTACACAGTAACAGTGACAGTCACAGTAACAGTGACAGTCACAGTAACAGTGACAGTACAGTAAGTAACAGTGACAGTGACAGTAACAGTAACAGTGGTGAAGTAACAGTGACAGTGACAGTAACAATGTCAGTAATAGTAACAGTGACAGTCAGTACAGTAACGGTGACAGATTAGTGACAGTAACAGTGACAGTAACAGTGACAGTAACAGTGACAGTAACAGTGACAGTAACAGTGACAGTCACAGTAACAGTGACAGTAACAGTAACAGTGACAGTAACAGTCTAAGTGACAGTTACAGTCACAGTAACAGTGACAGTCACAGTAACAGTGACAGTGACAGTGACAGTAACAGTAACAGTACAGTAGTAACAGTCACAGTAAGTACAGTGACAGTCACAGTAACAGTGACAGTCACAGTTACAGTAACAGTGACAGTGACAGTAACAGTAGTAACAGTGACAGTCACAGTAACAGTGACAGTCACAGTGACAGTGACAGTCACAGTAACAGTGACAGTCACAGTGACAGTAACAGTGACAGTAACAGTGACAGTGACAGTCACAGTAACAGTGACAGTAACAGTGACAGTAACAGTGACAGTCACAGTAACAGTGACAGTCACAGTAACAGTGACAGTCACAGTAACAGTGACAGTAACAGTGACAGTCACAGTGACAGTCACAGTAACAGTGACAGTCACAGTAACAGTGACAGTCACAGTAACAGTGACAGTCACCGTAACAGTGACAGTGACAGTTACAGTAACAGTGACAGTCACAGTAACAGTGACAGTCACAGTGACAGTGACAGTCAGTGACAGTAACAGTGACAGTCACAGTAACAGTGACAGTCACAGTAACAGTGACAGTAACAGTAACAGTGACAGTAACAGTAACAGTGACAGTAACAGTGACAGTGACAGTAACAGTGACAGTAACAGTGACAGTGACAGTGACAGTAACAGTGACAGTCACAGTAACAGTGACAGTCACAGTAACAGTGACAGTAACAGTGACAGTGACAGTGACAGTGACAGTAACAGTGACAGTCACAGTAACAGTGACAGTCACAGTAACAGTGACAGTAACAGTGACAGTAACAGTGACAGTCACAGTAACAGTGACAGTAACAGTGACAGTAACAGTGACAGTCACAGTAACAGTGACAGTAACAGTGACAGTGACAGTGACAGTCACAGTAACAGTAACAGTCACAGTAACAGTAACAGTGACAGTCACAGTAACAGTGCTAGTAACAGTGACAGTGACAGTCACAGTAACAGTGAAAGTGACAGTAACAGTGACAGCAACAGTGACAGTAACGGTAACAGTGACAGTTGCTGTGACAGTATCATTGACAGTAACAGTGACAGTAACAGTGACAGTCACAGTGACAGTCACAGTGACAGTCACAGTAACAGTGACAGTGACAGTAACAGTGACAGTAACAGTGACAGTCACAGTAACAGTGACAGTCACAGTAACAGTGACAGTCACAGTAACAGTGACAGTCACAGTAACAGTGACAGTCACAGTAACAGTGACAGTCACAGTAACAGTGACAGTCACAGTAACAGTAACAGTGACAGTCACAGTAACAGTGACAGTCACAGTCACAGTAACAGTGACAGTCACAGTAACAGTGACAGTCACAGTAACAGTGACAGTAACAGTAACAGTGACAGTAACAGTGACAGTCACAGTAACAGTGACAGTAGTAACAGTGACAGTCACAGTAACAGTGACAGTAACAGTGACAGTGACAGTAACAGTGACAGTCACAGTAACAGTGACAGTCACAGTAACAGTGACAGTCACAGTAACAGTGACAGTCACAGTAACAGTGA